>SDVU01000521.1:0-12663 GCA_016256075.1 Dictyocoela muelleri | reverse complement strand
AATAAAAAAAAATATATATATATATATATATATATACAGTTGATGGTTGTTTTAACGACATTCAAAAAAAGGTTGATTTACGTAAAATCTATAATAAATAAATCAAATATATATATTTTATTGTGATAATATGACCGTAATAAGAACACATGGGCTAATAGTTGTGTTATATTAGAAAGTGTGCTCTTAATATAATTTATATCTAATTTTCTTGATAGCGTTTTTTACGCAAATGTTGTTTTTTACGCATAACTTTTATGAATCCGTTTTCTATATATAAATTACCGACAATTTTCTGAAAAAATATATTTATACATAAATTTTTACGCAAATTTATATGAGCAAAAAAATTACTCGAAAAGCAGATATAGCAAGATGAGCAATATTTAGTAGATATTCTCCGGATTTATTTCTAAAATATGCAATGTATCTGTCTCATGTCGACAATATATAAAACACATTCATTTTTTGTAAATCAAAATTTATCTTTTCAAATATAAAAAAGAAATACAGTGCAAACAATTTTTTACGAATTATATAGATAAGACACATGTATTATTAAAGCAATAAAAAGTTGAGAGAAATTATACACGGCTAGTAAATTTAAAGTTATTGTATAAGATTTTCTTAAGAAAAAATATGATCGGGAGACAAAAGTTATTGTTCATTTAGCAAAAAAAATATATAAAAAAAAGATAATATTGAAAGTTTTAGGTATCATTAGGAAGCACTAGAAGATACACGAGTCAAATTCATATATATTTATTGCTTAAAATAAGAGATTACTAGATATTCTAATAGATAAATTTTCAATATTCACGAAACAAAGCTGTTTAAAAAAGTTTGGATAGATCCTATGTATATCATAAAATATGATGAAAAGTTAAAACAAAACAATACGAGTCTAACAATTATTCAAAAATCTACTTGTTTGTTGAATAGATAAAACCTTTACTGATCAAGAAATCAATGAATTAAAAAAAATCCTTTAGATTTACTTAGATTTTTATAATATTTCTTACCGATCTGACAGATAATAACGAATTACAGATAGTCTTTTTTAAAAGTATATAACTGATTTAAACACACGGATAATCGTAAAAACTAAATATTTTGTTTATTTATGATTTTTTTTTACATCTGGTGAATGGCAGAACAAAAATCAAATTGTTGTCTTCATTTTAAAAAAAACTTCAATTATACAGCCAATGATGCTGAAATATAAAATTCATTAAATCAAAGTTGAACAAAAAATTAAATCTTTTCTAGTTCTACATCGATTTTAATAATGATATGAATTTTTCATATTTATGAGAAATTCTTATTTTGTATGTGGTCTTATGGATCGGTATTTCATTGATCAAGTAGCAACCACAATAGAAAAAAAATGTTGGAAAAAGCTGACTTGTTTGAAAATTCTGAGAAAAATACGTAACAATGTGAATTTCTATGTCTAATAAACTTCTCTAGATAAGTTTGATGGAGATTTGGTTCTTTTTAAAGATGTTTTTTAACTAAGATTAAAATATCACGAATATCTAATAATCTGATTTCTCTTAAATTTTTGCGGCCTTCTACAATATTTTGCGAAAAATAGAAAAAAAATCAAGTAAATTACATGATGCTGCTGATTAAATAATTTACGCGAATGTAGGGAAACTGTATAATAGATCTTGATCATATTTTTATGTCTTTAAGAAATTTATCGAAGAAGCCCTGGATATTAAAGATTTTAACTTTAATTATATTTTTTTACATAAGGTGATTTTTACGCAAAATGTGTTTTTACGCATGCCCTCTCTGAATTTGAGTCGTAAAACCACCATATACTGTATATTAGAAAATTGCTTGTTAAATATATTTTCGCTAATTAATTAGACATACAACTAATTCTATTTTTTAAACGAAAGATACGTTCCGAAAAATTAATGTAATTTAAATTCCGTGTAAAAAAATACATTTTTTATACTTATAAATTGATGATGGGGTTTATTTTTTAAAAAACCGTGTTATTTGAAATCTCTATAATGTAATTAAACCTATATCGTGCAAAAAAGTAAAAAAAAATATTAACAAAAATAAAATTATTTTTTTGAAAAAAAAAAGATTTTTAATAAAATATGATAGTTAACAGTGAAGTATATACGGTTCATGCAGTTTTTTCGCATTTTATTTATTATAGCGCATTTTATTTTTTTTCAAATTTTAAACCACATAAAATTAGAAAAAAACTGGAAGTAAGAAAAATCGATAAGGGTTATGTCTATACATAAGGTTTTATCAGGAGTCACAATGGCAAATGTCAAGAAAACACTTAAAGTTTATTTTTCGTAACATTTGACAGTAAAAAGTAGATAAAAAGAAAGGATCCAATGTTTTTTATCACTTTAATAAATATTTAAATATCCTTATTTTTATTTTATTTTTTTAAAAATAAAATTTGTAAAAAAAAATAAAATGCACTATATTAAAAAATGCGCTATAACCGCATGAACTGTATATACTGCAGAAAAAAAAATGTTTTTGAAATTACAAAAAAGTTTATCTAAAATTTAAAAAACTAATGATAAAAATTATTGTATGTCACTTTAAAATTTACCGTATTTTTATACTAAACCAAAATTATGATCGAAAATAAAACTGAGTTATTGCAAATGAGTGTAAAAAAAATCCGTGAAAAAAGATAATCAGGTGTACTAATAATATTTAATTCTTCTCGGGTTAAGAACACTTATGTTTTTTTGAAAGTTTTCTACTGTAAGATTAATTAAATTATTATGGCGCGTGTGGATTTTACGACGGAAATGCATTTAACCGAAGGAAATGGACATGTAAAGGACTCTATACACATTTTTAAAATTTTTACAATAACTATTACATAAGAAGAAAAAATACACACAGTCGATGACTTTTGACAATTAATATCAATATGAATTTCTTAAATGATATTTTTTATTGTCTCAAGGCAATAAATGCTAGTAGATAAGACATGTATTTTTAACAATACTCTGATATTTATACGCTGACAGAGGAATATTGCTACGATACATAAAAATAAACTCCACCCTAGAATATTTCAAAGCTTTAGCAGAAGATCTTGTCGATTTACATCAAAAATACGCGAATTTAGTTTTTTGAAGGGTCGAGACTTAGATAAAAACACCTTTTTTATAATGTATAAGTATCTAAAACAAACATCCTGGCAGTACATTGCATATGAGCTTTATTTCAATGAAAAAACAGTTGTAGATTATAGAGACCTTGCTTTAGAACCCATGTCTGAATATTAGTTCTCTTATTACGACAAACCATAAAAATAAACAAATTTGGCTCAAATATAAACGTTAAAATCGACGGTATTTTTTTACACTTAAATATAATCAAATAAGTCTTACAGGTAGGCAATGTTGTGTAAGAGTAGTTAGATTTACGACCGACCTTAATCTTTTTAAGAGTGTAAACAAAATTTTAAGTAACATTTTTTTTATTTATTTTTTTCTTATATAAGGCTTATTCTACTATAATAAACAACCTAATATCATTAGACAAATCCGTTATCTGTCTTTATCTAATACATATAAGAGATAACTCACACAAATACATAAATACAAACAATCTATATGTATTTTTTATATACCTTACACACATAATCCCCAGTCTTAAATTATTAATTTGGTTTCCGTGCCTTACAGGGGTTTTCATATTAAATCCACACTTTTTCAATCAAAATTCACACTTTATATTTTTATATTTTTTTTTTGAAAAATTTTTCAATAAAAATTCTCATTTTTTTCGATCGAAATTCACACTTTAAAAAAATAATTAAAAAATTTATTAACCATCCAGTATAATTTCATTATTTAAACAACTTGGCGGAAACTTAAGCATATGAAGATAATAATTTTGGCACTGAATACTTCCTATTTTATTTAAAGACCCACTTATTCGGTCAAATAATTCAGATTCGGAATTACAATTATATCGTCGAACTAAATCTTTCCATTGAGAAAAAAGGTTTTCAATTGGATTTAAGAACGGGGATTAAGGTGGAAGATATATAATTTAATGCTGTGTATTTTCAACCAAATTTGTAATTAGACTTGACTTATGGAATGTTACATTATCCATGACAAAAACTGCATTTTCCACATTAATAGCCCTTAAAATGTTAAATAATTCGATTAAAGAAATTTCAAAAGATGATGAATTGTATGCACTCAATTTCATTTTTGGTAAATTACGCCATTCTACTCATTGCAGCACATAGTGATATATTTCTCGTTTTTAAACTTCTCTCGACAGCATTTGCTCGAGTTCCTCTTTGAGATCTCACCCCAATTCATCTCATCGATACATAGAATCCGGCTTCATCTAAAAAAATAATGTTTTGGCCATCATTTTCGGCTAAGATCTCATAAAACCTTTGGGCATATATAAACCTGTTTTTAATTACGCTGTCAGAATTTCTGCGTGCAGGTATCATTTCAAGCCTCTTTAAAGAATAATTAAAATTTTTAATTGTCCTAAATTTTGTAGGAATAGAAGCATTGATGTTATATCTCTTAAAATATTGTCTTTGATTTTCGTAAACTCAGGGTGGCTTCATTGTATAAATAGTTTTTGATTGAAAAATTATGATCCTCAGTTAAAATATTTTTTTCGGCTACCACTTCGTTTTTCGGTACCTTTTTTACCCGACTCTTTAAATTTTGAAATTATTTTTGAAATGGTAGTACGATTAAAATTTAACATACGAGCGATTTCAGTAATTTTTAATCCTTCTATATAAAATTTAATGGTTAGCTCTCGTTTTTCTGTTCAATTTGCATCCCCATAAGGGTTTTTAAGGTATGAATTTTAATTAAAACTTCTGATTTTGATTTGAAAAATATCATAGAAATCAAAAATTATAAAGTGAGAATTTCGATTGAAAAAATGAGAATTTTGATTGAAAAATTTTACAAAAAAAATATAAAGTGCGAATTTTGATTAAAAAATGTGAATTTAATATGAAAAACCCTGTATAAATGTTTTTTTTTTCAATATTAATCTGAAAACCATTTTTGTCAAGCTGCTTTGATATTATTCTCTATTTTTTATGTCATCATACATCTTGCGTTTTTTTATTTTTAATTATAACTTTATCATTAATATTGTATTTTTATCGATTCATTTTTTATTTTAAATCCCATTGAATATTTATCCTGAATATCTATTATTTTTTTTTTGTGATTTTTACCTTTCAAGGCTTTGTTTGGATTAATTCCAATACCTCTATGAATAGATATGTTGTGATTTTATAGATAATCTCAATAAAACAATCTATCATAAATTATCATACCAATTAACCTCTGAAGTTTCTTTACGGGTTTAGAGAACTTTTTAATCCAAAATACCCTAAATACTACTTTGAGTAAGTTTGAATTAATAAGAAGAAATTTCTATACAAGGAATGTTATTTTATATTTTATCTAAGCTCTTAAATTTATTTTCCTCCAATCCAAAATTATTAAGTCTTTTATCCAACGGTTGCTCAGCCTCCCTAAAAAAATGAATATGGTCGAGAGCTTATTAACAAATGATTATAAAAATATTTTTAATTCTCGAGTTTTACTCAAAAGCAAAAAAAATATAATATGAAGTATTGAATTAAGATTTCATAAATTTATTGCATGGCACCAAATTTAGAAAAATTCAATTCAAAGCTTCACATTATATATTTTTGCTTATGAGTAGAACTTGAAAATTTAAGAGATTTTTTATATCATTTGATAAAAAGATCTCGAAAAAAAATCCATTTTAGTTTTTTTAGAGGGGAACCGGTCACAAGTTACCTTTATATATAAGAAAATAAAAAACCTATTTGAAGTGTATAAATATATCGGATCATGTCCATTATATTCCCCGGGGGATATAATAGGCATGATCCAAAATTTTTAACTGGAATGAATAAAAATAACTTAAATTATATTTAATAATGTTTAATTAAATATAATTTTAGTATAATAAAATTTATTATAGATAAATTAATATTTTTATTAATAAAATGGGAGAGTCGTTTTATGCCACCGAATTTTTTTCTTGAACGCCTTAATAAAATTTATTATAAAAAATTGTTTTTTTATTAATAAAATAGGAAGGTCGTTATGTGCCATGAGGCTATTAATAAAATTTCATATCAAAAATTGATTTTTTGTATTTACAATTTAATTAAATAAGGGGCATTATATGTAGGGGTGGCTATATTTCATAACAAATATATTGTCCGATTGTTCTCTATAATATAAAAGAACTCCCTTTTTCATTATCTTTTAATTGTCAGTTTGTTATACTAATAAGAACAATTTCAGTGCCTCATATATTATGGAAAACTGTATATTTGTGAAGATATGTAAAAAAATCCTGTTTCGATTATTCAGGGAAAAAATTAGTTTATATGTTAAAGCGAATCAGAGACCACCTTGGAATGTCTTAAAAGAGGTATAAATTGATTAAACTTACTGGGTAAAATGAAAATATTGGGTTGGTGATTTAGGAAAACGAATTGGGTTAAACTATCGGTAGAATACAAAACTGGTTATTTTTATTGCGAAGGCATCCCGGAAAAACGACAAATTCGTTTTCCGGATTTTTTGTCGTTTTTCCGGAAAAACGACAAACGCAAAAAAATGCAGAAAATGAAAATAATAAAATTATAAAAAGGAAAAAATCAATTGATATTTTCGGGTTTCATATATAACCAAAAAAAGATATCTGAAAATTACATATATTGGCGTTGTGTCCGACAAAATTGTAGTGGGAGACTACACATTGATATTTTAAATCAGTCTGTTTTATATCAGGTATCTCATTTCCATGAAAAAGAAAGCGAAAAAATAGTACGATTGAAAGTTAATAATATAATAAAAAAGACTCTGGGTGAAAATAGACTAGTTTTTGAGATGCAATTATAGAATCATGCCGAGATTTAGATAATGAAGAAAAAATAATATTGGGAGCCGAAATAATTTAAGAGATTATTTTGTTAAAAGTAATAATGATAAATATAAAAATACGGATTCAGATGATTTGGAATTGGTTCAAATTTATAAGTATACATTTGATCAGAAATTATTTATACAATTTGATAACCTAAATAAAGATGACAGAATAATTATTTTTTTCATAGAAAAAAAATTTTAATATTAGAAAAATTTTTTATATTGTTATTTGACGGAGCATTTTTTACTGCCCTGAAAAATTTTAAATAAACTCTAATAATTAATGCGCCGTATTTTAACAAAACCTTGCAAATTGTTTATGTATTCATGAAAAGAAAAACTTAAAATGCCTATAACATAGTATTCTCTTATTTAATACAAAAACTGGAAAATATTCCAAGATTTATAAACATTGATTTTTAAAGCGCACTTTATTCTGCGATAGAAAAAAAACTTTAAAGAATCAAATATAAATGGTTTCACATTCCATCTAAGCTAAATTTTTCTGCGTTCATCAAGAAAAACTATGGAAATATTTATAAATATGATGTTGATTTTAAAAGATTCGTAAAATACATTTTTTTAGCCTTTATTCCTAAAGAACAAGTAATTTCCAATTTGAAAAAATTTGCCTAATAAAAAAGATGATACGTGTTATAAGGTTTCATTTCATTTTTCAAGCGGAATTATTTATTAAGTCCTCAAAAAAACAAAACAATAAACTTTTAGTCAGCATATGATAGAATTATTGAATAACAACATTATACAACCAATAGCTGTGAAGCATATCACAGACATTTAAATACTAAAATTAAAAATAAAAATCAACCAATAGGAAAAAAATTGATGTTTTAAAAATGAAACCTTAAAGACGCAATATTTTATAAATAATCTTGAATTCGGAAAAATATTAATTGAAAAACAAACCCAGTTAAAGAATATTTCAATCAATTACTTCATTATACTGAATATGAATTTTATGAATGTTTGGAAAAAATATTAAATATTAACACCTATGATCTTAATTAAAAAATATTTAATTAATTTTTATTAAATTTTATTAATTTTATTTAATTTTATTAATTTTATTAAATTTTATTGAATTTTATTAAATTTTATTAAATTTTATTATATTTTATTAAATTTTATTAAATTTTAATAAATTTTAATAAATTTTAATAAATTTTATTAAATTTTATTAAATTTTATTAAATTTTATTAAATTTTATTAAATTTTATTAAATTTTATTATATTTTATTAAATTTTATTAAATTTTATTAATTTTGAAGGGTTTGTCGTTTTTTCCAAAAAACGAGAAAAAAATCTGGAAAAACGACTTTGTCTTTTTTCCGGGATTCCATATGTTAAAGCGAATCAGTGACCTCTTGGGAATGTCTTAAAAGAGGTATAAATTGATTAAACTTACTGGGTAAAATGAAAATATTGGGTTGGTGATTTAAGAAAACCAGATTGGGTTTAAGTATCGGTAGAATACAAAACTGTTATTTTTATTGCGAAGTAGTTGAAAATAGAGATACTTGAAGTTTTTTACTTATTTTGGTATTGTTCTATTATTGAGTATCATAAAAAAGCGAAGCAAGGCTGTAAAAAATAAAATAATAAAATACTTATTCACGATTTATATTGTTGTGCACCACAACATGGATTACTTAGAATAAAACCTGGATTAATCGAGAACACCAAGAATGATCGAAAAGGCTCTGTATTTTAAGTCTAGAACTGTCAACTAGGTTCTACCTCCAATAAATAATCAATTTACCTCCATTACCTCCAACTAAAACTATAAAAGAAGCTGTGATTTAATACCCATGTTTTCGTCGAATAACGATGATGCCTTCCGAGCAAGGAAGATGAAATCAAATAAAAGGATTGAAAGAATGTCTTTATTTAATCAGCTTATCATTTATAAGCGAGTCTATCCGGGCACGTCAACTTGAGCTCAAGGAATAATTTAAGTCCCAGAACTGAAAATGAACTTACACCACAAAGAGTTGAATTTAACATATCCCCCGAAAATACAAATATCATACTGAAGAGATTTTTGCAATGCTATAAAATATCGAAAAACAAGATCTGTTCGCTTGAAAAGAAGAATTAGTACAAACAGCACAACTTGCCGGATGGGATGACAGAACAGCCGCACAAGTGTTGAAATCGTCAATCTTCACCAACTACTTTGGGTATATAAGCAGATGCAATACTACATCAGAAATAATACAAACCTTATTCAAAATTAAAACCCGAGTAAGAATCATGTTAAATATCTGAACCAGCTTTCTAACATCAAACAGAACAATTATCTTAGGATATCTGAATATAAACAAGAAATTGAAAATGTAATAAGAAAATTAAGTGTATGTCTGAACTAGAATGAGGAAATGAGAATATTAAAGGGAAGAGAGTCGTTTTATTATGGACTGTCAAAACGGACCCAGTTAGAAATGACACGTTTAAATATTCAAAATATTGATGCAATGTATGACTTAATAGACTCCACGGAGGAAGCCTTATTGGAGCAAATTACAGATTTAAAATTTCCTAACAAAAACTTTCATATAAAACAACGACATAATAAACGAAGTGGACGCAAAAAAAAATTGCTCATACCATAACACCAACACTCACGATACAACAAATTGTAGAGCAAAAAATAAAAAAAACGAAGTAAAGATAAAATTAAGAGTGAATACACCCATAAGAATGTACATCGTAACACCGTGATAAAAGAACCGAAATTATAAACACAAACACTGGAAATGGAAGTGGGCATAAATAAAAAAAAACCTATAACCCTGCTATGGATACTTGATCAGCCTTAACATACATCGATGAAAGAATATTAGACAAAAACCACATGCGAATTGACGAAGCAACAAAGAAAATGGCGATCCTAGTGGATGGAACCACCATCGAAACATCTAATGAAACAAATCTGGAACTGTATTTACAAGGCGACAAGACAACACAATATAAGGTTAAAGCAATAGTTCTCAAAAACATGTCAATACCGGAAATTCTACTAATAGATTTCTTTTTAAGTTATTTGGCAAAGATTGCCCTTTTGGTGGGAACAATTTCACTTGACAATAAGTATTATGAACTGAATCTAGGAAACCAACTGATGAAATTTGAAAATAAACTAATAAACAAAACACGAATCAACGCAAACATAACATCTGATTTAAAATCTCAGGATATGGAAAAGTAAAATTTTACAAGTTGAACACAATAGAAATTGGTAAAATCAAAGCAACTAAACACGAAATAGTATTGAATAGTGATAAAATTATAAAACTACCTTCATATCGAATTTCCCCTAAAATGATGGAGAGTGTCGAAAGGGAATTGGATTACCTATTAGAAAATAATATAATAAAAAAAGTAAATCAATGTATTGTTCACCAGCATTTCCAATTCTCAAAAGAAATGGAAGAGTACGCCTAGTAATCGATTATCGTAAATTGAATGAAATAACTCTGAAAACCAACTATATTTTTCCCACTATTACTGAAATATTGACACAACTTCATAACTCCACAGTTTTCTCCAAAATCGACTTAAATCTCGGTTATTACCAAATACCGCTAGACGAAAAATCAATTCAGTACACCGCCTTTGGAATAAACAACAAACGTTACGAATTTTTGCGCATGCCGTTTGGATTATCTAATGCCCCGAGAACTTTTCAACGGGCAATGAATGAACTGTTAAACCACCTTCCCTATGTAAAAGTTTACATTGATGATATTCTAATTCACTCAGAAGACGAAGAAAAACATTGTGACCACATAAATGAAGTTCTTAAATTACTACATGAAAATGGATTATCAATAAACTTTGATAAATGCAAATTTTTTAGAATAGTGTAGAGTTTTTAGGACATATCTTATCTCCCTATAGCGTAAAAACGGTTTTCGATAAAGTAGGGCCGCTCAAAAAATTAAACTAAAAAATAAAAGGCATATTTAGAAGATATTAGGAGTAGTAAATTGGTTTCGTGGATTTATTCATAATGCAAGCAAGAAAACAATGTTTCTAACGAGCAAACTACAAAAAGAAATTCCCTTTTCATGGTCTTAAGATGATCAAAATGAATTAAGAAGTATAATAGAAGAAATTGAAAAGGAAGTAACTTTAAATTATCCCAACTATGAGAAAAGTTTTACCCTAGAAACTGATGCTTCTGAAACAGTGTTAGGCGAAGTTCTCTTGCAAGAGAATACTTTATAAGATTCTATAGTTATAAACTTAATCACATTGAATTAAATTACTTTATAACCGAGAAAGAAACGCTGGCAGTTCTAAAGGCTTTGCATCACTTCAGGCCAATTATATTCGATAGCAAAGTAATAATTCATACAGACAACAAGAATCTGATTCCAGATAAAACACTCACAACAAGGATACAGAGGTGGAAAATGCTTTTACAAGAATTTGATATCACCGTTAAACACATCGAGGAAATAAAAATTTCATTGCAGACACACTATCAAGACTAACAGTAATACACGAAAATTCCTTAATTAACGTAAATTGGGAAAGACTTAGAGGATTACAAACCATTGATGTTGACATTAAAAATAAAATTGAAAGTAAAAAACTGTTTATTAAAGATAAAGGATTTGTGACTGATAAAAAACAGCGAATATATATACCAAACAATTATAGGCTTGAATTTATTAGAGGAATACATATCAACTTCTGCATCCGGGAATAAAGAAAATGTACATGACACTGAAAGACTATCTTAATTGCAAAAATCTGAAGAAATCAATAATAAAAATAATCAACAACTGCATAACTTGCCAAACTACAAAGGGCGAATCAAAAATTTATGGTTTTTCTTCGGGATTTTTATTCAGCGATAAACCTTTCGAATTTATCTCGAGCGATATATTTGACCCATTAAAATCAATTCACTTTAAATCAGATAATGAAAACTCATACTTCTATTTAATTACATTCACTGATATATATAGCCGACTCACCGAAACATACTATCTCATGGATATCACTTCTCAATCAATACAAAATGCTTTGAAAAAATGGATAATTAAGTATGGAGCACCTAAAAGATTATTAACCGACCAAGGAAGACAATATATAGGTTCAAAATTTAAAAGGTATCTGAAAAAATATCAAATAAAACATATCCTTACTTCAGCTTACAATCCTACATGCAATGGAATATCGGAAAGATTAAATTCAAAGATAGCCACGATTTGCCGAATATCAAGAGGATCATCTATAAAAGAACTTATTATAAATATTTTCAAAGGACTCAACATACCATACCATACAAGATTAGGTGCCTCACCATTCGAAATGATATACAAATACTCAATATTTGATCCAAGAAAGCAAAACTTGCACGACAAAATAAAAAATTTAAAGAACAAAGGGGCCTTACTAGCAAAAAAAATCAAACGAAAAAATCAATAAAAAAGAATTAAACATGAGTACAAAGTTGGCGAATGATATTTAAAAAATTACACCATCCAGACAAAATCTTAGACAAATGGAGTGGACCTTACGAAATCACTAAAATAATTAATAGCGATACATTTATTATCAACGAGTCAACAAATTTAATAGGGTGAACATTAAAAATATAAAACCGTTTGGAAGAGGGGAGGATGTTGTGCACCACAACATGGATTA
>SDVU01000520.1:0-12672 GCA_016256075.1 Dictyocoela muelleri | reverse complement strand
TAAAAATACTACTATATGTATATATTTTATAAAATTTCCAACAAAAATTTTTGAGGGTGTTGACCGGAGTAGTACCAAAAATGATACTCATATTTAGATGATATCGATATTTGGCAAAAGCGAGAATGAACATGATGAAAATTTAAAATTAGTATTAAAAAGACTTAAAGAATATGGTCTAAAAATAAATCACGAAAAGAGTCATTTAAAAAGGGAAAGTGGTAATTTTCTAGAATTAATATATCATTAAATACAACAAATCCTATTTTAAAACGCTCAGAAGGTATTTGTAATATTAAAGTACCTAAGAATAAAAGAGATGTCAGGAAGTTCTTAGGATGTATTGATTATGATAGATTGTTCATTCCGAATTTATCAGAGAAAGCAAAACCTCTTTATGAATTTCTGGAAAACAAAAATTTTGTCTGGGAATAAAAACACAATAAATGTTTTGATGAATTAAAATCGAATTGGTCTAAATATCTAGAATTGAATATACCCGATCTGAATGAGAATTTTACATTAGAGACAGATGCTTCTAATGTAAGCCTAGGTGCTATTTTAAGCCCTTAAAATAAGCAGATAGCTTATATATCACGGTTATTAAAGAAAGCAGAGAATAACTATACAATCACCGAAAAGGAATTTTTGGCGATAATTTGGGCAGTAGAAAAGTTTCAATATTTACTTCTAGGTAGAGAATTTAATTTTATTACGGATCATAAACCTATAGAGAAAATCCATAATCAGAAAGAGATGGCACTCCAAAAATTATTCGATGGATTGATAGACTTGATAGATTCACTTTTAAAATCTTCCATAAACCTGAAAAAGATTTAGAAAAAGCCGATGCTTTTAGTAGATATATTGAAGATATTGAAAATATGAAACAAACAAAATGCACCGAAAAGGATACTTTTGAAACAAATTCAGCAGAAATTTTAAAAAGACATGTGAATTATTATCATAAGAAAAATATAATGAAACGACTTAATGATGCAAGTATAAAAATTTCCAAACATAAACTAAAGCAAATTTCAGATACATCAAGCATTTGTAAAATGTATGATATTAAAATTAAAAGTAGATTCAATTTTATCAAAACAGGCTTCGTGAACGAAGGAGAAGCCTGTGATATTTTTGTAATCAAAAAGAATGTGATGGGTTAGAATTTAATTGATTACTTTTCAAGAAAATTATATAATAAGTATATAAGTTCAGAGAAACCTGAAAATGTTATTTATTTCTCGAAGTTGTTTAGCCGAAATTTAAAATTCAAAATTCAAAGGTTTATTAACGAATAACGGGCGTGAATTTTCCAATTTGAAGGTTGATAATTGGTGTAAAGAGAAAATAGTTAATCATAAACTCAATATTACGCATTAACATGCGAGTAACGAAAGAATTGAAAGACTTAACCGAACAATACGCAATTCACTTAAGAAAGTTGGTGGTAATGTAAAACATAAATTGCAAGGTATAGTTATAAAATATAATGAAATTTTTCACCTAGGAATTAATATGTCATCAAACGATGCAACGAAAGACTTTAATAAAAGCAAAATTATATGTTACCAAGATAAATATAACGAATAATTTATAAAAGCATAATCTAAAAGGATAAAAGAACTATTTAATATTAATGATCGAGTTTTTATCTAAAATGAGATACAATATTCGAAAATGGAGAAAGAATTTGAAAATGAAGGTACAATTGTTAGGAATGTGGGATCTAGCTGTTATGAAATAGATTTATTAGATGGGAGAAAAATCACAAGGCATAAAATTCAAATTGTTTAAACCGGGTGAATGTTAGATACTTAATTATTAAAATAGTTTTAGATTTACAACATGATACATATTACAGACTTTTTCATTATTATTGACACCAAATTTCATTATTATTGACACCAAATTTCATTATTATTGACACCAAATTTCATTATTATTGACATCAAATTTGATTATTATTGACAAAATATTTTTTTTCTAGAAAAAATCACCCCTCAAAATGAAATCGTTCCCAGAAGAAAATGATCCTAACTTAGCTGAGACTATAGCAGTCGATACATCCGAAAACACTGGTAATTCTGAATGGAAAAAAGACAGACACTTACAAAAAACATGGTAGAATGGTTTCTAAATCTCAATAAAATCAAGTTTTTATTCAAATACATGTTTCCACTTTCAGAAATTTCAAAAAGTACTCTTATCAGAATCTATAAACGATATCTTTCAGGTGAGTTTAACGATTTGTCTCAGTTAAAGACAGCCGGTGAAAAAAGAAGTTGCAATCTTAAAAAATTATCGTTTGAAAAGAAGTACATTGCAACAGAATTTGAGCTAAATACATGTATCAGGTTATCGGATATATTTGAAAAAATGAGAGAATTAAATAGAAATGGTTCTTATTCGAGATTTACTATATGTATAATTGCTATAAAAAATGGATATACAAGAAAGTTCCTTACATTAGTACCATTAAATAGAAATAGTAATGATAATAAAAATGTGAAGCTCAATACACCAGTTCCTCAGTTTCAATTAATGATAGCCAGATAATTTTTATTGATGAAACTTGGTTTAACTTACATTATTACCAAAAAATGGGGTATTCGCCAAAAAATACAAAGTAATTTCAACGTGGTCTAACTCAAAAGGTATAAATCTTTCTGTTCTATGTGTAATTACTTTATCCGGTGTTTTAGATTACAAGATTATGCTTAGGTGTTTCAAATCCACTGACGTTTTAGAATTCATCAATAAAAAAGCTACTAGATTTAGAATTAAACACATACAAGTTATTAATAATGGATAATGCTTCTATACACAAAACAGCAGTAGTAAAGAGATCTCTTTTATAAAAAACTATATATTGAAGTTTTTATCACCTTATTCACCACAGCTCAATCCTATCGATGAAATTTTTTATGTCTAAAGAATCGTGTAAGACTAACTGGAAATTTTCCAGACAGAAACTCTATTAATAATGTTATTGAAAGTGTATTTACGAAAATAAATTTTCTATGGAAGAGTATTTTAGACACAGGCGAACCTGGATTGAAAAAGCTTTAGCTTTTCAGGATTTTATTCAATTAAAGCTCTTTTAAAAAAATGGATTTTTAAAAAATTTAAATGGGATTTTTTGTGTTCAAAAAAATAAAATTTGGTGTCAATAATAATAAAATTTGGTATCAATAATAATAAAATTAGGTGTCAATATTAATAAAATTTGGTGTCAATAATAATGAAAAGGTCGGTAAGAAACATATTATGTATCGTAATGTTTGTTGTTACTGGTTATTCGTTGATACGGTGTTTCATGAATAAATAAATAATGTGGGAAATTAGATAAATACGATGGTTAAAAATAATTCTATTTATCGTAAGTTTTCTAAAACCAACCAAGTTAAATACACAATGTTAAAAATATTGATTTTTCTTCAACAATTAAAAAATAAGAGAACTTTTTATCGATCAAATGCATTTCCTTCTTAGTTTATTACACATAAAATATTTTTAAAAGAAATTTCCGACTGTTAAAAATGTTTATTTTTGCATTGCGTGTCTTAACTTACGTTTAAAATAATTTGAAGTTCTATTTAAATGAGTGAATTATGCCATCGTCAAATGGTTGTATTACTGAAGATATTGAAAATAAGAAATTAAGTTTCTATATTTATGCTGTTATGATTTCATACCCACTAAAATTATCCATAATTAAATGATTTATGATCTTAATTTACAAAAATCGAATTTTAATATTTAATTATTAACTAAAGAAGTTCTCCGTCATCAGGCTCTTCTCATAGCTTTATATAAAACATTAATCCGCAAAATTTTATACTTTAAAAAATATTTTGGTTTTTTAGATTTCTCAATATCAAAGTTCACTCTTCTTTTCTAATATATTTCTTCCATAGGCTGATTTTACTACGTATTTTATATTGCTTGACATTTTTTATTAATAACATACTATTTATTATAAGCTTTTTGATGTAAAAATTAGTTTTATTAATTTTAAAACGTTTTTTCTATTATATTTTTTTTTACTAATTAGCTTTAATTTTGTCTTAAAATCACTAAAAAAAACTAAATATACACTATACGATTCACTATGTCGCGTATTTATGACAATATGTCTTCTTAAAGATGTTCTCAATAAAATATTTAGTTATATAGTATTTTTCATGCCAATTATTAGAGATATATTCTTATGCTTTATTGTAAATTGTGTTTTTCGATATTGCCGTCTTTTTTTGACCTTAATAAAGTTATTATATCGAGTGAAAAGGAATTTATTTTTGCATATTTAGATAATAAATTAAAATTTTATAGCTCTTTGTAATGAAAGTTTGTTTGGATCATGAATTGACAATTCAAAATATTTTCGAGTTTATGCGTAATACTGAACCAATTGCTCCATATTAGAATTTAATTTGAATCTGAACCTTTTTTTCCATTTTAGTTTGAGGCCGTTTTTTTTTCCATTTTTATATTAAAATAAATTGTAAATTTAATTATATATCCCGTTTTTTTATCATGAGGGAAAAACGAGAAAGATCCTTTAATTCTTTTTTTTTCGGTTCTACAACGGGTTAGCCATCATCTGTTCAATATAGAATTCGTCATCTAGAGGAGGAGAGAACATTATTCTTATTTGAAATAAGCTTGAAAAAACGGTATAAACTTATATATATAATAATCCTTACATCGCTTGTCTCTGAGTATATATAAAATGCTGCAGCACAGCATTTTTTATATATACTCAGAGACAAGCGGTTTAAGGCTTATTATATATATAAGTTTATCTCGTCCTTTCAAGCTTATTTCAAATAAGAATAATGCTCTATACTTCTCTAGATGACGAATACTATGTTGAAAAGATTATGACTAATTCGAGAAAACAACTTAAGCAAACTTAGAAAAAATATTTTTTTACCCCTATGTTAAAACGTTGCAATCGAGCTACAGACAACAAATTTTTTATCGAAATATCTAATAACATAAATACTATAAAGCTATTACAGGCCCTTTAAATAATTCCCGAAACTGAAAGCTGTATTAAATGTGATAAAGAAACAATTATCAAAAATAATGAACAGTATAATTTGTCAAAAGCATAGAGAAGTAGTTTTTGTAATTTTTTTTTGTAATTTATTTAATGATTCTTCAATAGTTAGTAAAAAATTATCACCTTTTGTTTTTTTTTAAATTTTCATTTTTTCTTTAATAAGAATAATTTTAATGTAAACTATATCATGAGATATTTCTATATTAATGAAGAAAAATATACTCACATACTCGCAATAGAAAGAATGGAAATTTCTAAATTTGTTAAAGATAATAGAAGGCCTTTAGAAGATATCTAAAAAGAGGTAAAATAAATGAAACATACTGAGCCAATATAAAATATAAGTTGGTGTTATATTGGAGCACCTGTTTGTGTTTTAAGACCTAGAATTTAACGTGGTATCTCAATTCGCGGATTCTCAATTAGCTGATTCTAAGTTCACGTGGAAAAATTAATTTTCTTTACCTTCTCTCTAAAAATAACCAATGTATCACAATTCGCGGATTCTCATTTCTCGGACAAAAATTAAAATTTTTTACCCCTTAAAATAAAAAAATATATCACGGTTTTCTATTTCTATTAAAAAATTGAATTTATTGAATTAATATTTACAAAAAATTTATTTTTTCAATAAATTTAATTTTTAATAGAAATAGAAGACTGGGTTTTTTATTTTTAGGAAATAAAAATTTTTTAAATTTTTGACTGCAAACTGAAAATCCGCAAACTAAAAAATGCGAATTTGGATACAACCGGAATTTAATACTGGATATTGATTTGTCAAATGGTTGAAAACCGAAAAATTTCAACATTAATGCCAATAATTGTTGAACAAGCTTTGAAAAAATCATATGTTGTCTCTTATTGTTGACCTTAATACAATAATATTTAGGGAGTATGCAGAGACACTGTAAATCATAAGTTTTTTGTTTAGCCTGAAACAAAAGCCAATAGTCAAAAAAAATGAAAATTTGAGGCTTCATTTTTTTTAAAAAAAACAAAACATTATAGTTTGGAGTAAAACTAAATATTATACCTGATCATTTAAATATTTTTTTTTCTTTATGAACTAAAAGATATCGAGTTTTTAGAGTTTCTTATAATTTTATTTAAAAAATTTTTATTAATATTTTTTTATAAATTTCGTAAGTTGTTTTTCCAGTTCAGCCACCACCTGTTCAAAATAGGAAATAGTCATTTAAAGGAGGAGAGAAAATGGTTCTTATTTGTAATAATCTTGAAAAGACGAGGTTAAGTAATATATTGTCGCGCACCAACAGCGCGACCACAAAGATTTTTATTTAAAAACGCCCTTGGAAATGAACCATGGGTCTTAAAACAACTAATAGTATTAGTGATTCAATATACTATAAAGTCTAACGAATTTTTTTTGCAAACTAATTCTAATTTTTTTTTCTAGAACATATTAATATTTTTTTTTTCAAAAAATATATAAATAATTTTTTTTAAAAAAATGGTCTTTATGGTATCACTGATATTATTAGTTGTTTTAGGACCTGTGATTCATTTCCAAGGGCGTTTTTAAATGAAAATCTTTGTGTTCGCGCTGTTGGCGCGCGACATATATGATATAATATTGGTGTAACATGTCTCTATTCCGAAAAAATACATCTTCGCAGCATTTTTTAAAATAAGACATGTCACTGCTATCATTATATCTTATATATATTACATAACCTCGTCCTTTCAAGATTACTTAAAATAAGAATCATATTTTTTCCTCCTCTAAATGACGATTTCCTATTTTGAACAGGTGGTGGCTAACCCATCGTAGATCGTATATTCAGGGATAAAAGTTCTAAAACTACCCCGTTTTACACCTTGATATTTTCGCATATTTATTTAAAAATAGGCTTAATAACCACAATATTATAAATATAGGCAAAATTTTCACACATAAAACCTCGCTATAGTTCACATGTGTATAGGATAAACAAAAATTTCAAGCTACACCCGGGTATGAAAGATTATTATACGAATTTAATTTCTTGCAAACATCTATCCAGCTTTGAAAAACTCGTTAAATGCGTCTAATTTCTATCTGTTCTACGAAAAATATACACACATCAGTTAAATAGAGCTTCTAATATCCATGCAGCCTCTTTGGTATTATCATCGGTACTACTGTCGTTCCTTCGCTTATAAGACACTGTCTTAATTTCGCATATAAGACACTGAGGTTCTTAATTTCGAATACAAGACACCGAGATTCTTAATTTTGAAAAAGAAGATAAAGTCTTATAAACGCGAGGGATTTTTTTTAAATTTTTAATTTATTCATGATAGAAAAAAAATCTCAAGAAGAAGACAAGAATTTTCATGTAGGTTAAGCGGATTTTTTTCATAAATAAAATGCACTGTGAACAACTTGCGTCTTCTTCTCATCTTTAGGTTTATTTTTTTAATATAAAATGCGCCATAACCGGCACGGGAATTTTTGCGCAAAAACGGACATTTGCGCAAAATTTTCAAAAAAAATTTTACCTCTCATATGAATGAAGATAATATGTTTGAATTACGTCGTAAATTTTATGAAAATGAATTAATTGAAATTAAAACGAGGACAGGGAACAATGCTGTTATTTATCGCAAAAATAAATTTTCTAAAAAGAATGAAAAAAATGGATTATGTTATTACAGGTGTACAAATAAAAAGTGTAATGCCTATATTTATATTGTTGATTTAAAGGTTATCAAAGGTAACAATTATCATATCTGTTTGGATGAATTCGAATTTATTTCAATTTTTGCTTACGAAAATATACAAAATAATGCATTAAATAGCTATTTAAAACCTAAAGAAATTATCATGAATGCAATAAATTCTTTAGATATAAAGGAAAAATCAAAGATAACAAAAATTTCAAGTCTTACAATAAAAATTAACAGAATGAAGAAAAAAAATCTAATTTCACCCAGTGATAATAATAATATTTCAGAATATCTATTTAATGATATCGAAGGAAATAAATTCATCCATCATGTTTCTTGTAAAAATGAAAAAGATGGTTGCATTATTATGATGAACGAAAATTCTAAAATTCATCTTCAAAGAGCAAAAATATGGTTAATAGATGGAACATTCAAAAGCTGCCCTCCGGAATTCTATCAAATATTTGTAATTCATACAAAGATATTAGGAAAAATTTTGCCTATGGCTTATATACTTTTAAAAAATAAGACCAAAGAACAATATATAAAAATGTTTTCTCTCGTTAAAAATATTTTAAATCAAATTAATCTGGAGAATATAATCGTTGATTATGAAAGGAGTATTCATGAAGCTTTAAAAGATATTTTTCCAAATACCATTATACACGGATGTTTTTTCCATTGGTGCCAAAACATAATCAAGAATTTAAAATTAAATGGCCTATATAAGACATATAAATCTGATAGAAAATTTAAACAATATACTCGTCTGATTTTATCATTGCCCTTTTCACCAATTGAAAAAGTTGAATCTTATTTCAACATATTACGTAATTTAGTGTTATTACACTATAATGACGAAAATATAAAACATTTGTTATTTTTCATTGAAAAAAATTATATATCAGAAAATTCGAAAACAGCGTGGAATAAAAAAATTTGGAACTGTTTTGACCGTGTTTTAAAGAATATTCCTCTGACTAATAATAATATTGAAGTTTTTAATAGAAGTATTAACAGGAATTTGAACAATCCCATCCATCATTAATTCTTTTCATTAGTAAAATAGAACAAAAGATTTTTTATTTTCGAAAGAATTAAACAGAGAATTTTCAGATTTAATTTTAAACTCAAAAAAACAAATTATAAAATCGTAAAAAAAACATTTGAAATAAATGAAATATGTGAAAATGAAAATTTATTTTATGGAATAACCTTTTTGGAGGCTATTGCGAATGAATATGCTTGTTTTTTTTGATTATTAGGGGTTAATAAATAATTTTTTAATTTTTTTTTTGATTATTTTGCGCAAATGTCCGCTTTTGCGCTTGCGTGCAAAAGCGATAAAATGCACTGTGAACAACTTGCGCCTTCTTCTCATCTTTAGGTTTATTTCTTTTTAATATAAAATGCGCCTTAACCAACACGAATCCTTTAAGTTTTAAATACTATCTTATATTTTGTTATAAGGCTGTGTCTTATAACCAAGGAATATTCATAATTTCTATATTTAAATAAAATGCTAAAAAGGGTAATTTTTTAGTGTCTTATGACCTGGGAAGGTAGTAGTTAGATATCTTATGACCACTGTTAGACCGAAAAAAGTCCCACAACTTTTGTGATTCTACCTTAACCACGCAAAAAACGGGTCTATATTAACAAAAACCTTTGTAGCAAATAAAAAAAAATTTTAAAAATACAATTTTCGAAACGGAAATTTTATGACATCACAATAATTGTCATTAATTGCGCCGCTTAGTAAAAAATAAATAATTTGAGTAAGTTTCACCAACTTTATTTTGGGTTTTATTATAGAAATGTTCTCGATAAAAGGGTGTTTTACTCTATATAAAATTATATCTTCTGATTCACGACGGAAGAGAAACAAACATCTACGATTGCATTACGATCCTGAAACATCTTTTTGATACTTATGATATCATTATAATTGAAAAATCGAGTAGATCTTTCGTATATTAAAATGTTATCTAAAACGTCTACCCAGCGACTACACCTTTTTGTTCGAGCCGCCGCATTTCTCGCCCACGATTTTAACCCCTAATTTTTTTTAAAATTTTAAAGCTTGATTATTTTAAATTTTAAATCACATATCTAAATAATCAATTTTAATGATTTAAATACTTGATAAGAATTAGAATTATTCAATTTAAGTATTATAGCACCATCTATTAAGATTTTATAAAATAATTATATTAATATTTAAATAGTAAGAGTGTGTAAAAAAATAAAAATATTATATATTTATAATTTTAAGTCAATATTTATATATTTGATATTTAGATGTATATTCACACAAGCGAATTTATTTATTCAAGAGATTTTAATAAAATTTTAAAATTTGCTGATTTTTCAACAATTATCAGTTTTTTTTGGAAAAATAAAAAAAATATTATTTTTAAAAAATAATTTGTTAATTTTAAATCAAAATTATTAAAAAAATATAATTGAATTTTAAACTAATTTTTTAATACTCAATAAAGTTGCTATGACCTTTAAATATTGTAATCCGGTAAATTTATTTCCATGTATTTTTTTCAGATATAATTAAGTCAATATCATCATTACTTACTTTTTTTATTAATAATCGATTTATTTTATCGCGGGGTAGCATGTTGTTTTTTTAATTCTAATCCTAATTCTAAAAGATTTGGATGAGCTCGAACAAAACTAGAATGCATAGATCTATGCCAACCTTCAAGGCTATTTGTTCTTTTATGTTTATTTAAAATTCGATTTTCTAAAGACCAAAATTTAAATAAAAAGATATTTTTGATTTAAATTTTGTACTTTCAAGGTCTTGACAATATAGTTTTTTGAATTGAACCTAAAATGCATACATTACAGCCCAATATTAATTTTTGAATATATATATTCATTCAATTTGATAATTTCGTTCACCATATTACTTATTGGAACAAACGCTAGAACTATAATCATTCGAAAAGTTTCTCTTATGAAGGGTATTTATTATAATATCCTACTAAATTGATTCTTTGAAAATACGAAATAATATTTGTGTAAAATGAGAGTAAAACATCCATAAAAAAGGCTGGCCAAAATTTCGCCACAAGCGAAATTCTATTTTTTTCGCCACAGGCGAAATTCCGGTTTTTAGCCACGAGAAAATGACCCAGAATTTCGCCACGGTTAGATTTGAATAAAAAAATGTTTAATAAAGTAATTATAAACATTACCTTGTAATGAATTTTAATAGTCAAAATTCCATTTGTTCAAATCGTCTAAAAAGAAAAAAATGTCTTTTATAGACATATATTTTTCATTTTCGATATAAATTCTTAATTTTTCTTTTTTATTATTTTTGTTTGGACTGATATCGAATTTTCCAGTAGAATACCTTGAAATTTTATTTCGTAACTTCTCTGTTTCTATTCTAAGAGAATCCACAAACACACCCAAATTAGGTTTTCTTATTTTAACTAAGCTATTAAATCCTCTATGCCAACCTTAGATACTATTAGTCGTAGTGGGAAGATATTTTTCTACTAGCTCAAAAACACTCCAGCGTTTATGCTCAAAACGTGGGTAAGATGAGGGGTTTTTACCGAGAAGGTATCTTCGAAATAATCAATAAAATAAAGGAAAACGTTCTTTTCTGAAAATTTTTTTTTAAAATAGAATGCGAAATATAGTCATAAGCCTCTCGAATTCTTGTGACCTTAAAATAAGGCAAATTAAGAAACTGTTTAAAAAATTTTTTGACTGCAGGATCTGTTTGTAAACTTTTTCTAATCTCAATTGCTGTATTTTTCTCTATATGCATTAAGCATAGTGGGAAGGATAAACATATGACTTTATATTCGAGTCGAACACCTTAAAAGACGAAAACAAAGCCAATTCATAATCCGTTATGACAACTTGTGGTTAAAATCTTATTTGTTTTCAAGTATAAAAAACTTCCTTGTATTTTACTTCTAACTTTTCTTGTAGCAGAATAAAGATCAAAGGAAGAAACTATCCGAATAAATAACCTTGAATGGTCAATAATTAGTAAATTGATGCGGAGACGACCTGAAAGTACCTTCAACAACGCTAACCTTTATATCTCTGATATAAGTTAGAAAATCATCTGAATAGAAAATTATACTGCGACTTCTTGAAAGCGAACCGGAATCATATAGTAAAAATTTAGACACATTTAAGGTTGATTGTAGGGCAGTGGGATGTCATTTTTTATGTCCGAAATATAATTATCTCTTCTATTCATTATTTTCTGAGCATAATCGCGAAGATTTTCGAAAGAGGAAACCTCTCGAAGATTTAAAGTTTTAATTTTTTTTGTTTACGAAGTGTAAACATTGACAAAAAATTCATTCGCTTCTTTACATCTCTTTATAATATTTCATTTGGCTAAAAAAGCCTCATTCTTACCTTTATCCAAGGCACAGAAATGTTCACCATGACAAAAAAAAGACAATTTTTCATCCCTAATGATTAGAAACCTCTACAATCCATATATTTGCACCTCCATCTTATTTCTGTACCATTTCTCGACTTACTAGATATAAAAACCCCGACAATGTAACATACGAGAGCCGTGTCTTGTTCGGTATTATACCCACCACTAAGGTAGCTACCTTGGATTTGATTTTTTTTTTAATTTTTAACCCTTAATGGTTTGAAAAAATCAAAAATATTTTAAAAATTTATTAAATAAAAATATTTTTAATATATTTATCGAATTTAAAAAATTTTATTTTAATTAAATTTTATCAAAATTAAATTAAAAACAGTGTTAAAAACTTCATATCAATAAATAATATTGGATTTATTTAAAAATTTTCAATAATTATTTGAAGAATATATATATTTATATATTACATGCTGACAACATCCATAGCTGCCAACCCGGAGAGTTGTCTCCAACCATAGTCTTATGACCTTTG
>SDVU01000519.1:0-12677 GCA_016256075.1 Dictyocoela muelleri | reverse complement strand
TAATTAATAAAAATTTTTTTATTTTATTTAAAAAAAAAAAAAAAAAAAAACATTAATTTGTCAATTAGATTAGTGACAGATTAAGTGTTGAATTTTTTTACATTTCTTTTTTTTTCGAGCTGATAGCCAAAAACGTGTATATATTAGTATAGCGTTTCATGTAGATGAAGTTAGCTAAAAATATTAAATGAATTTTAGATTGGCCTTTAAGGTTAAAAGGTTCCCTCCTCTGGTTTAAATCATTTATTTATTTAAATACACATTATAATTTTATTATTTTTAATTATTTAATAATTATAATTTAAAATTTGCTTAATCTTGAGATACATTCATAAAATCATTAAAAATCAACTTTCAATGATTAAAAAATCATTAAAAATCAAAATTCAATGATTAAAAAATCATTAAAAAACAACTTTCAATGATTAAAAAATTTTTAAAAATCAAAATTCAATGATTAAAAAATCATTAAAACAACAATATTTAAAAAAAATGAAAATTGATTATAAAATGAATAACTAAATTAAAAATTAATAATTAAAAGAACTAAATAAAAATAACCAAATTAAAATAACTATAAAAACAATAATAATTAAAATTGAAAAAGTTTTTTTTACTATTTTTTTATCATTAACTCTTTTTATCATCAACTCTTTTCAAAACATTACGTGCAGCTTCTGCAGCGACTCTAAATTCATTTTCGAAGTTAGTCTTATCATCAACAAAATAAAACCAACAATCAGGAATTCTCGAAATAACATTATCATAAACATAATCCGTATAACTGAAAATATAAAAAAGTAAAATCATCTTCAATTCACAATAAAACGGGACATACAGCACAAGAAAATAAAAATATGCGTCGATACAGATAAAGAAAAAGGCAGATAACCAGAAAATTAAAAGTTTTTTTAATTCATGGTTTAATTGTTTTTTTAAGTTAGATGGATGCATTTTCATGTCATTGTTTGGATTTATGATTTTGACTGAATCGTTGTTTAGGTTGTTCTTAAGGTTAATGTTTTTTAATGTCAATAATGTTTGTTTTAATGGTAAGATAACGCTGATGATTGTTGTTAATAGTGGGCCAATTGGTGTTAAGCTTATAAAGAGAAACAGTGTTAAGCCTAGTATTATTAATTGATGTTCAGGTTTTAATTTGTTGTTGGTTTTTTGGCTGATTTTTTGAAGGATCGGAAATTTTTCAGAAAAGGTTTTTAATTTTTGCATGAAGGGGTTGTTAAAAAATTATAAAAATGAATTTTTGAAGTTGTTTCAAAAATTAAATTAAGGTTGTTTTAAAAATTAAATTAAGGGTGTTTTTAAATTTTTATAAAATTAAATTAAGGTTGTTTTAAAATTTTTATAAAATAATTTAGGGTGTTTTTAAATTTTTATAAAATTAAATAGGTTGTTTTTAAAATTAATTATAAAAGGCCAAATTACTCAGTGATTAAAACGCGATAAAAAAACGAAAATCGCTATAATTTTATTAAATAATCTATTAAGGATATTTTAACTTCAAACAATTTTAAAAAAATATTTTTATTACAATATACCTATTAAGACATAACTAATCCTTGTAGGAAATGATTAAATTTAGGAGATATTTTTTTCGACTATAAGAAGAATAAAAAGAAATTATAAATAGATCATCGATGTATCTTTTCAAAGTGAATTAAACTGATTTTTTTATTTTCTTTAAACGTGTATAAATCTTATGCAATAAATATTGAAAACCATCATGCAATTTATATTGCGAAGTTACTTCAATGTTTAATTATAATTTTCTTTCTACACTTTTTATAGTCGAAAAAAATTTTCTTCAAAATTAATCAATTCCCTTTTATAAGAATTATTAGATGAAAGAATATTTAAGAGATAAATTTATTGTCAACCGTATCGAAACTAAATTCTTCATGAAAAAGTTCTTAATTACGTGTATTACTGAGTCATTAATAAAATAAAAATCGCGTATACAGCTGAATATACAAAAAGTATGATTTTAAACATCAATAATAATAAAAAAAAGCTTTAATTGAATAAAGCTTTAATTGAATAAAGCTTTAATTGAATAAAGCTTTAATTAGGAAATCTTCTATTTCTTAAATAAAGATTATTTAAGACCTTTTATAATTTTTTTAAATTTAAATCAAGATATTTCTTTTTCTCACATTTATGAATTCAATTTATAATTAAATAATTTCGATTTCAATATAAAATTTTCAAATTTAATTGAAATAAATATTATTCATTCTCAAAGTAGTGTTGACTTTATTCTTGTTAAACCAAATTCATCAATTAGCTTTCTTGAAAGTAATTAATAATTAAAATGGAAATTAATCAATAGTTATAAATTATTAACTGCGAATGAAAATCATTTTTATTATTTTTTTAAATAAAATAGTTTTACAAAAATTATTTTTCGACATCATTTATTAAATTTAAATATTCTGAAAAATCTTTTTATGATACCCTTTATGATACTCTTTTTATGATAATCTTTATAATACTCTTTTTATGATAATCTTTTGATGATAATCTTTTTATCATGGTCTTATAAACTGTAATTCATGATTTAAAATAATCAATCAATTATAGGAATAAAATCAACAATGAACAAAATAATTATTATAATAATTACAATTTAAACCCACGGCTCCCAACCAACAAACATTTGTATCAAATTCTCTGAATCAATTGCCTTCTCAATCAAATGACCAACTTGAATATCTGTTTTCAAAATAATTCCATTGACAACACCATTCAACTTATCACTAACACGTCTTAAAATTTCTTTAGGTTCTGTAAACAATTTGATTCCGTACTTCTTTAAAGTTAAAAATCTTCCAAGTGGATCATCTTCTAAAATTTTAAGAATTGAAATTATATGATGCCTTTCTTTTTTCAATAAATCAAGATTTATGATCATTCGTTTTTTCAATGGATATGAAAATGAAGTTAAGTTTCTTGTCATTCTGAATGGTACGGTTTCTGGTATTTTAAGAAGAAGAGATTGATCAAATATTAAGTTTAAATCAATATTAGTTATCACACCATGCTTGTTTATTATCATGTTTTGAGGATGTCTATCACCTAAGCCGATTATATAGCCAGCAATTGAATTTATTCCTAACGATTTAGTGAATTGCGATTTTCGCTTGAAGAATCGATAAGGTGATTGACAATAAAAATAGGGAATCAGAAAAGTTTTGTATTTATTACAAATTTCCTCAAAACTTAAATATTTTGAAGAAAATTCAGATCTTATTGATTTTTTAAGATTATGAATGGCTGTTTTTAATTCATCATTAATCAAATTATTATCATTAATCAAAATATTATCATTAATCAAATTATTATCATTAATCAAATTATTATCATTAATAAAATAATCATTATTATATATATTATCAACATTATAATCATTATCATCTTTATTATTATCTAAATAACTATTTAAATCTACAATCGGATATAATTCATCAAAATCAATATTATTTAATTCTGATGAACTATCAGATTTTATAATTTGTATTTTTTTAGTTATTTTGTCATTTAAATATTCGTTTTCATGATTATTTAAAATATCATTATTGTTAAAATATCCATGATTTTTTTCGTGATTTTCATTCTTCTCTTTTAAAATATTCTCTGCCATATTTTTATAAACAATATCACCAAGTGTTTCACCCTCTATGAATTCAAAAATACCCAACTTCTTTTCCAACCTAACAATATTATATATAAAAATCTTATCTTCGAGAAAAGTGTTAAACTCTTTGTAAAGCTGAATTGAAAATAAATCTTGTCGAATTTCATCGTTACCCTTTACAATTTCTTTATAAATAATTCCATCTGATCCACGAACAAGAACAAGTTTCGGTGAATTTATTCCCGAAAGTTTTTTATATCCGATTATAGAATTTATTTTTATATATGAATTGTTAATAGAAGGATTATCATTATTAAAATTATTATTTTTATCACTATTATTTTTATCACCATCATTATTAAAATTATTCTTTTTATAAATATCATTATTAAAATTATCATTATTAAAATTATTCTTTTTATAACTATTATTATTCTTTTTATAATTATTATAATTTTCATTATTACTTTGTAAAAAATAATCCAGCGATTTATAATATTTTGATATCACTGGTATATTCTCATTATGGATTTTCAAATTAAAATTTTTAAATTTATCATTTAATTTAGTATCTTCAGAAATATTTTTGTAAGTTGCAATGATTTGTCTTATTAAATTATATTCTTTCATTTTACCTTTAAAAAGAGTTTTTATTTTTTTATCACAATTAAAATTAAGATGATTCTTTTTATTAGTATAAGATTTATTAATTTTATCAATACTGTATTTAGCATTATTATCTTTAATATTTCTATTAACATTATTTTTAACATCATTATCATTTTTAGCATTATTATTACTTTTATCATTTTTAACATCATTATTATTTTCATTTTTATTATTATTTTTACCTTTCAATCTTTTATCTTTAATGATCTGATTTTTAAATTCTTCATAATAAACATTGACTTCATAAACCATTTCATAAAAATATTTTTTACATAATTCAATCATAAGATTTATTCGCTTCTCAGTAATGAAATAAGCACATGTAATTTGATACTTTGCAATTAAGAACATCGATATTTTATATTCTTTAAGTTGTTTTTGGTTAAAATCATTTTCATCAAAAAGGTCTAATGCCATAAAAATAAATTTGTTCTTGGGATTTAAGGTTAATATTTTTTTTAGTATTGTTTTTGTTAATTGTAAAAAATTTTGTTGGATTTTGCTAAATGTCAATGTTTGATCTTCTTTTTCTTTTCTAATAATTATATAGTCTGGGAGTTTTTTTATTTTTTCAAGATCAGGGTTATAAATATTGTTATTATCAGGGGTATTAATATTGTTATTAGCAATTTTATTAATAATATTATAAGGTTCATAAATATTGTTATTATAAAGTTTATTAATAAGCTTTTGAGTTGATATAAATTCAGTTTTCTTATTTGAAAAATCTAGAATATAGTTTGAATATATAAATTCAGCAAGATTTTCTAGAATTGATATTGAACAGTCTATGTTCTTGAAATATTTGTTTATGATGTTGATTGGAATGTCTGCATATGTTTCTAGTTTTAGTATTCCTCTTAAAACATAGAAATCATTATCATTAATTTTGATTTTATTATCATTAATTTTGATTTTATTATCATTAATTTCGATTTTATTATCATTATTTTTGATTTTATTATCATTAATTTTGATTTTAATGTTATTATTATTTTTTATTTCAAATTTATTTAGATCAAGTATTTCAGAATTTAATTTAAGACATTTTTTGAACATTTTTAACTTTCTGAGGGCAATACATTCAAACAAAAGTATTTTATCGTTATTAAAGTTATCATCATTAAACTTATTATTATTAAAATTATTACTAATAAACTTATTATTACTAATATTAAACTTATTTTTATTAGAGTTATTACAATTATTAATTTTACAGCTTTTAATTTTATTTTGATTTCTATTGTAAAATGAATTACAAATTTTTAAATATTTTTGTGGTTCAAGAGTCTCTAAATGTTTATGAATATTTTCATTTTCCGAATTTATAATTGTAGAGAATGAACTAAAAAGATTAGTTTTTTGATTTTTCCCTTCAATTGAAAGTAATAAATTTATTTTTTCATGTTTTTCAATAAAATTATTTTTTCTATTTATAAATTTTTCTAATTTATGGAAATTATTGTTTTTAAAATAAGTTTTAATCTTTGGTTTGACATCATTTCCAATGTTTTTAATATCAACTTTATAAAAATCATTATTATTGAAATAGGTATTATTAATGATATTATTATTTAAACTATTATTGAAATTGTTATTAATGATACCATTATTATTATTTAAATTAGTATTATTACTTTTATATTCATTACCATTATAAAAATTCTCATTATTGTAATTTTTAAATTCATAATTAAAATGATTATTGTGATTTTTAAATTCATAATTAAAATCATTATTATTTAAATTTTTAAATCCACGCACAGGATAATAAAAAACTTGAATAAAATTTAAATCATCGTCAGTAAAAAATTCTAAAATAATTTTCTTGATAAGTTCTTTGAAATTAAATTTTTCATGATTTTTAAATTCTAATTCTTTGATAAACTTTTCATCATTAATTTTCTTTTTTCTATTTCTGATAAAAATGTTGTTTTTAATATACAAAATATTATTCTTTTCAATATTTTTGTTAATCTTAGTATTGTTAATATTAGTATTGTTAACATTAGTATTGTTAAACTTGATATTGTTAATCTTAGTATTGTTAATATTGTTAATCTTAGTTATATTAATCTTATTTTCAAAATTATTCTCCTTAATCTTATTAGCATTATCCTTATTTAAATCTTTATCCTTACAAAATTGATTTAAAATAGCCGCTAACTTTTTTAAGTCATAAATACTTGACAGTTGAATTTTTATTGAAAGATATTTAAAAATGTCAAATTCTTTATTTTCATCAAGATATTTAAATCTGAAATTATCAAATCGATTTTTGTAATTAAAATATTCTCCATAAGTGTTTCTTTTGATTAAATTATTATTATTTAAATGTGATTTTAAAATTATTAAGGATTGATAAATAATTTTATGATTTAAATGTTCAAGAAGGTTACTATTTAAAGAATGATTATTATATAAAGAATGACTATTATTTAACGAATGATTATTATTCAAAGAATGATTAATAATCAATTCATTTATATAATCATTTTTATTATTATTTATGAATGGCTTTTTATAATTTTTATCTTTTTGTGTGTATGTTTTCATAAATTCTAAAAATAAAAGTGTTTTATGATGATATTCGTTGGATAAAATTTTTGATAAATTGATATCTTCAAAAGAATGTCTATTGTTATTATATTGATGATTGTTATTATTTTCATTATCATTAAATTTACTTTTATCATTGTTTCTTTCATTATTTTTATCTTTTTTATTTTCTTTCAATAAAATGATTTTTATTTCTTCAATCAAATTTAACAATCTTTCATCACTGTTAAGTTTATCACTTTTAAGTTTATCACTTTTAAGTTTATCACTTTTAAGTTTATTAATTTTTATTTTATCACTTTTAAGTTTATTAATTTTTATTTTATCATCTTTAAGTTTATTAATTTTAATAAGCAACTTATTTTTTTGAATTTCTCTAAAAAATCCAAATGAGAAAATAAAATTCTCAATTTGTCTGATTAAATTTTCATTTTTATCATAAATATTTTCAATTTGCATACAAAATATTTTTAAATCAGAATTATAAAGTTTAAAATTTGATTCTAAAATTAATTTAAGTTCACTTATGTGTTTATATTTATCAAAGAAATCTAAAAATATTAATAACCAGTCATCTTCTTGATTTATTGTTTTTAAAATTATTTTTTGAATATTTTCAATTTTAAAAGAGGTTATAGTTTTGCTGAAGTAATCATTTGTATTATAAGTATTATTATAAGTAGTATTATAATTATTATTAGTACATGTTTTATTATTATAAGAATTATTATGTATTTTTATTTTCTTTATTATTTCTAAAAGAGCAGGATTTGGTATTTTTTCATTACGTTTAAATATTTGATTAACAACTGTTTTTAATATTTGATCAGCAATTTTAATTTCATCTATTGAAAGTTTATTTGACTGAATTGAAATTAACAAAATAGAGGCAAGTTCATTTATAAACTCCGTATCGATATATTCAATGATTAGTATGAGTGGTTGTTTTAATATTCTTAAAATTTTAGAATAATCGCCGAGTATTAATGATTTTATATATGATAAGCTATTTGTTAATACCTTGGTATCGTTATTTTTAATATTGATTTTTTCATTATCTTTAATATTTTCATTATCTTTAATATTTTCAATATCTTTAATATTTTCAATATCTTTAATATTTTCATTATCTTTAATATTTTCATTTGCTTTAAATATGATATCTTTTAATTTATTTGAATAATACAAACGTATTAAATCAAAATAAATAAAAATTATTTTTGAGATCATTTTATAATTCTTTTCGAATTTTAAATCACCTTTACAATTATCTTTATATTTTTTTATACAATTAAAATTATCATTACAAATTTCATTACAATTAAAATTACAATTATCATTACATTTAAAATTGTTTTCGGTTTCAAAATATGATTTAAATTCATAAATAAATTTAAATTTATTTTCAGGTAAAAGTTTAATGGTATAATTATTATTAATTTTATTTAAAAAGTCATTTTCATAATATTTATTTTGAATTTTTATTTCTTTAAGAAGATGTATATTTAGATTTATTGATGTTTGTGATAATATAAAATATAAATTATCAATTGTATTAGAATTATTTATTAATTCTATTTTATCTTTTTCTGTTGATAATGAAGATATGCCAAATATAGAGTTGTTTAATAATTTTTGATGATCAAAATTCGATGTTAAATAAAGCAAAACTGATTCATTTATATTGAGATTTATATGTTCATTCTTTAAAAACGAAGCTTTTTCTAATTTTATGTAAAAGAAGAAAAAATAAACGGCAAAGGGATCTTTCAAATGGCTTTTTGATTCATTAAAAATATTTTTCATATTTTTGTTTTTGATATAAATTAATTGAAATGTGAAGATTAAAAATTCATATTTTAAAACAGATGGGAAGTAAATTAACATTATTTTTCTAGATAAATTGAAATCGTAGTTTTTGGATTTATAATTATTTTGTTTTTTGGTTTTAAATAGTTTTTCATTATCAGAAATATTTATGTTTTCTTTAAATCGGTCAATATTTTGAAATTTAGAATAATTTTTGTGTAACATTTTGATACTTAAATTAAAAATATTATTATGGCGATTACATTCTTGACAATTCAAATGATTATCATCTTTATAAACTTTATTAATTTTTTCTTTATATTTATCAATTTGATCATTATTAAAATATTCATGTTTATCATCTTTATAAACTTTATTATTATTTTCTTTATATTTATCAATTTGATCATTATTAAAATATTCATGATTATCATTTTTATATTCATTATTATTATTTTTTTTATATTTATCAATTTGATCATTATTAAAATATTCATGATTATCATTTTTATATTCATTATTATTATTTGCATTCTCAATTAAAACATGGTTATTTTCAAATGCATCTAAAAGAATGGCAAATACTTCGAAGAAAACAAAAGATTCTGAATTTTCAATTTCAGTACCATTTAAATAATTAATGAAAGAATAGAAATTATAACTCGGCTCTTGAAAAAACCTAATCATATCTCTCATTATATTAATTATTTCATCTTTTTTGTACAACAAAATGAATGGTAGATTGATTCGAAGATGGTGGATTGTGAATTTCGGTATGAAATGTTGAAGAAGTGAACAAACTGGATAATAAATTAATGGACTGGTACATGATTCAAATATATGTTCTATGTTTATTGGATTATAAGTTATATTTCTAGTTATTGCTATGGCTTCAAATAAAGAATATTTATTTGAATTGATATTTATTTCTATGTTCATATTATTTGCAATTTTCGAATATTCAAGGTTGTTTGTATTATAATTTAAAATATTTTCCTTTATTTTTGATGCTTCATTTTCTAATTCACCTTTACGTAAAAGTGAAAATATAATGTCAATTTTAAAAATTTGTCGTTTTATCAGTTGCAGCAAAGTTTTGAAAAATGTTGATTTTTCAATTAAATCCATATATGTTAACCTGTTTTCAATTAAATCCATATGTGTTAGGCTGTTTTTGATTCTTTTTATTTTTTTTGCTGATTCATGTTTTGCATCATTTTCTTTGGAATTGCAAATATGTAAAAAGTTTTTACATATATCATAAATCTCTTGATCATTACTGCCAGGCTTCAGGTATAAGGTAAGGTTCTTTGCAGCTATTTCTAAATCTTCTACATTTTTATAATTTAAGAAATCGTTAAAACAAGTTCTCAGGGAGTGTTTGAGACTTTTTTTGTTGTTCATGCATTGAAGAAAAAATTTTATTTTATACCTTTAGATTTTATGCATTGCATAAACTGCAATTATCTAATAAATTAAAGTTATTATTAAAATGTTAATTTTTAATATTTATATAAAATTTCTAAATAAAATAATATTAATATAGAAATAGTTTTTTAATCTTTCAATATTTTTTTTGAATACAATACTATTATAAATATATAAAGCTTCAGTTCTTATTTTCACTTACATTTATTTAATTAGAAGGATAAAAATGTTTATGGTATAAACAAAAATATATAATCATCATACAAACAAACTATATAAATGTTTTAGATTGTTTGTTGGTGTGATGTTGAATAGTGATTAGAAATGTGTTCGAAATAATGGTTCTAGAATAAAAAATTCCAATCAATTTGATTGAATGTAAATTTTTTATAAAGTTATTCAATGTAAACAGACCGTATTTTTGTAAACATGAAAATTATACAGATTGTTTCTATTTAGCTAGACAGCTTAACCCTTAAACGACAGGCTACACATATATGTGTAGTCAAAAAAAACACTCTCTACACATATATATATATTTAGTCAAAAAGTAAAAGCGCCAACTCGCCTTTAGGCGAGTATGCGACTTTTCGTCTCTGAAATAAAAAGAGCTAACTCGCCCGGGAGAATAAAATTAATTTAATATTTGAATAATTCTTTGAGTTCGCTTTTAATTAATTTTTTAATGATTGAATAGACCAGTTTCAGAATTAACAGAAATTTATATAAAGATAATTTGATTAAAGACATAGTAAGAAGATGTTTCAATCTTGATTTTCTATTATTGCAAATGTTTTAAGTATTTTGTTGAAATAATAACATTTACTAGTGAAAAACTGTATGTGATGATGTTTCGTCTCAGTTTTATTTTTAACCAATTATATTGTTAAAATTATAGATGTTAAATATAAAATTCCTCTTTTTTTATATATTTTTTTGGAGAACAAAAAAATAATTTAATGTAATATTTCTAAAACGACAAACACGGTTAAAGCTTGAACCGAGATTTAAACAAAAATGTATCGATTTTATTTTGAAATTTTGAAATTTCAATGAATTATATATGAGAGGGAAGAGGAAACCAGGTGTTCATTAATACAGGCTTCGTGTTTATCCAAATAGTAATTTCAAATACAGATTTTAAAGAAAACTTAAAATGATGATTATGAATTTAATTTTTCGACAATATAAAGTTTTTTTCCAGTCGTGAAATAGTGTATAAATATAATTTGGATTACAGGGTTTCCCATTAATAAATGGAAAGTTTCCATTACAGGGTTTCCCACTAATAAATGGAAACTTCCCATTAATAAATGGAAACTTCCCATTAATAAATGGAAAGTTCCCATTAATAAATGGAAAGTTCCCATTAATGATTGGAAACTTCCCATTAATAAATGGAAACTTCCCATTAATAAATGGAATGTTCCCATTAATAAATAGAAAATTCTCAATAAAAAATTTTGGCTTTTACCTAGAGAGTTTAAAGATTACACTTGAAGAATTTAGATTCTTTACGTGTAAAATATAGTTTTCTAGGTGTAAACTTAAATTTTTTACAGAATTCCCCTAAAAAAATAGAAAGTTTTTTTAAAAAAATGTAAAGTTTCAAATAAAAATAGAAAGCTTACACTTAAAAAAATTTAAAGTTTACACCTAGAAAATAATAGTTTACACTTAAGGAATTTAAATTCTTCGAGCCTAAACTTTAAACTCTCTAGGTAAAAGCCAAAATTTTTTATTGAGAATTTTCTATTTATTAATGTGAACATTCCATTTATTAATGGGAACATTTCTTTTATTGTAAGAAACCCTGTATCAGACAATTATCAATAAAAGTTAGGTACAGCTGACCCTATATTTGGTCGCGTTTTTGGAATCTTGCAAAAAATCACACTCAAAAAGAGAATGCCCTCAAAAAAATAAAATTCAAATTTGTTAATAATGTTTATTTAGGTAATAGATTAAGTCCTTTTCAAGGCCCTTGGTTTTCTATCGATGAAAAAATTTAATCAAATGTTTAATAGAATCAAATGTAGTTTGATCTATTTCAGAATTAAAAATACTCTTTGACATTTTAATATTCGAAAAAGCCCCATCTAATGTGATACCATTGTTTCTTCATATAAGACTGTTAAATCGTCATTAATAAGAACAGTGGCTGGATTTTCATTTTTTATAGATGGAATTTTTTTATTTTTAATTTCAGAAACATTGTATATCTCGTTTTCGATCATTTTATTAGGATATGAAAGTAAAAAATCTTCTCCGTTCATGATTTCATTTTGAATGAAATGGTTTGTTATCTCATCATAGTTTTCGAATTTTGTTGTTTGATTGTTCTTATTCAAATCCACAACTTGAATATCCTGAAATGAAGCTTTCTTCAGCATTTTTTTATTGTATCTCTTGTTATATTCACCCGGGCATACTTTGTAAAGATGACAGCATCTTTTAAATCAGTGTTTCTCAACCTGGGCTGTGGTGTCAACCTACCACACATGCGATGATCAAAATCAGTGTTCAAATTAAATAAAAAAATCACTGATGTTTAAAA
>SDVU01000518.1:0-12691 GCA_016256075.1 Dictyocoela muelleri | reverse complement strand
GTATACGGCTTGGCTTCTGGATAGCTTAGTAGTTGTGTATTATTGGAACGCCAAGAACCAAAGGTCTAAGGTTATGTAAGGTGATAACACTCAGTGTAGACAGCTATGGATTTGTCAATATATAATACATGTAATATATATATAAGATAAAAATATTATTAAAAAATTAAAATCGGTTTTTAGCATTTAAATAAAAAAAATTAAATACACATATATAATCTTCTTATTGTTTTTTATTTGATTTTTTTCTTTTAATTAAATTTTTAATACCCACCATCATTAAATTTTAAAAATCCCCTGTTCTTGTCTTGCGCCGAATGCAATATGCCTAACGGTAAAGATCAATTTTTGCTAGAAACAGATGTCTCGAATATGGGTATTGGGGCCGTGTTAAAACAGAATGAGCAAAAGATAGCTTATATTTCGAGATTTTTGAATAATGCCGAGAAAAATTACTCGATAACTAAAAGAGAGTCATTAGCAGCACTATGGGCCATGGAGAATTCGAACACTATTTACTAAGAAAAAAATTTATCTTGGTAACGGATCACAAAAGAAATGGAAGAAATTATTAGAAATAAAGATTTTGGAACGCCAAGAATCAACGATGGATTGAGAGATTTTCTAGATTTGACTTCAAAGTTTGTTACAAAGAAGGTTCGAAGATAGTGCAAGCAGATGCACTAAGTAGGATGTTTATAGCCGTCTCTAACAATAACGAAATAAATTTAGAAGAAATTGTTCTTATTATTCATAAAGAAAATGCACACCGAGTGTCGTTAATTAACATTCTTCGAGAACAAGGAATTAATTACAGTCATAGGAAATTAAAAAATATACTGATTAACTGCGATGTATGTTCACGAATAGATAAGAATAACGAAAAAACAGCCATATTTGTAGAAACAGATTTCCCGGGTGAGAAAATGGCTTTTGATATCATGGAGATTAAACAAAATCAAAGAATTATTGTAGCCATAGATTATTTTTCTAGATTTGCTTTTCAGAATAAATAAAATAAAAAACGGCAAATGTGATTCTAAAATTTCATTTCTAAAGTTTATAAAAATTTTAATTTTAAAACATTAATTGCAGATAATTGTAAAGAGTTTCAAAATGGTAAATTGAAAAAATGGGACGAAAAAGAAAATAGAAATTGGATTTCAGCGTACCATACTACCACCAGAGTAACGGGAATGTAGAACGAAAAAATAGAACCATTCCTGATGGCCTTAAGAAAGAAAGGAGACCGTTGAACGTAAAGTTAAAAAGAATTTCGAAAAAAATACAATGAAATAATGAAGCATAGAGGTGTAGGAATGACACCTACAGAAGCCAAGCTTTCAAAAAATAGAGATTTAGTAAAAGAAGGATCTTGAAAATACAAGGAAGGATTTAAGAAAAGAAATTTAAAAAGTTTTGAATTGAATCCAAAAGTACTTGTTAGAAATGAAAATAGAAAAAAATGAATTGTGAGTATAAATAAATCGGTCGAATTTATTCAATTAAAGGCAAAAATACATATGAAGTTAAACTTAATAATGATAAATTCATTATAAGACATAGCACTCAGCTAATACTGAGCCCGGAGAATGTTGAATGTAATGAGAAAAAAATTATTTTAAATGATTAAAAGGAGTATAAAGGGGGTGTTGTGAAGTATAAATGAGATTATTGTGGTTTTAAAGGATTTAACTCCTTTTTATTAGCCAATAGTTGATAAAGGGGAATGAGATGTTTTGATTCGTGATTAAAGGTATATAAAGAAAATAAAAATAAATAAATATATATATTTTTTTGAAACTCTTCGCCTTTTTCGTTCTTGGCAACCTCCGATCCTAATCGGAGTGAAAACAACCATCTTATTAGAAAAAAACACGGTTTAAATATAAGCATATTTTTTTTAAATTATTTACATTAAATTTAATGTAACACGAGACATTTATTTCAGTTTGTGTTCACATTAGGTTTCTTGTGAACATTCTAAATTTTTTCTAGGCTAGTGTTCACATAAAGGAGATCTATCGGTAATTGAGTCTTTTGGGGTGGGGAACATTTTTTTTGATTAAAAAAAATAAAATTGTAAAGAGAATTAAATGCAATTAAAAATAAAATAAATTTGGTACTTGTCTTTTGTAATTTAAAATTGTATTTTATTTAAAATGATCAATTTCTCCTTAATATCGAGCAATCTTGTGTTTTTTGAAATATTCGATTTCAAAGATATTAAAGATAAATTGATCATCTTCTAAATAAAATACATTTTTAAATTACAAAAAACAAGTACCAATTTAATTTTATTTTTAATTGCATTTAATTCTCTTTACAATTTTATTTTTTTAAGCAAAAAATTTCCCCCCAAAAAAAGACATAATTGCCGATCTATCTGTATATTCATACTTAGATTAAGAAAATAAAAATATCAGTTATAACATGCTTTGGGGTCGTCGAGAAATTCGCGCTGGGATAAACCCGAAATAATAACTGATATGCGAAATTTCCCGTTGGTAACAATCCTGGATTAGTTTTTAAAATTAGCCGTATAATTATACTTTTTACTAATTTGGCGAAGAAAAATTAGATAAAGGAATAATTATTTGGCTAATTTTTAAACCCTATCCGGGATGGTTAAACGTCGGAAATTTTGACATATAAGTTATTATTTCGGTTTTATCCCAGCGAGAATTTATCGACGGTCTCAAAGCATGACAAGTTAAACACCTACTTAAAAAAAATATTCAGGATTAAAATATACTGAATTAACTATAATATTAAAAATTCTTCGTAAAGTTTATAAGATACAAAAAAACGTTTATTGAAATAAATTTACAAGATATTAACGTGAAATGAAAAATTTAGATGAATTACACATATAAAATTTTCATTTTTTGTATTACATCCGAAAATAGAAATTTTATATGTGTAATTTTTCGAAATTTTTTATTTCACGCTAATATCTTGTAAATTTACATCCATAAACGTGTTTTTTTATTGTATATTATACAGTTTACAAAGAATTTTGCTAATATTATAGTTAATTCTTCATCAACAAAAAAAATCAAAAAAATCAAAAAAATAACTTTATTAATTCAATACTATATTTAAAAACTCACTAAATGTTATGTATTTGTAATTCTTATAAAACATAAAGACGTCTAGATGATTTTATAAGGTTTTTAATGATATCTAGCAACGATAATGCTTTATTTTCTTTTAATAAACCCAGTTGTTTATGATTTTTTAAGTATTTGCTTTAGTTTCCGGGTCTACAAAATTATATTTGGGCTGGGTTCAAAAATCACCTGAGAATTTTAATCATAAAAAATATAATTTAAACTTATACATTTTTCAATAGAGCTGTTAGTTAAGTGAAACATCGAGTTTTTAATAAATTTACACAATACTAAGTGCTGTTATTTTTAGTATTCATTTAATTCTGTTATCTTTCTTGTTTTTGCAGCAGAATGTGATACAAAAGCAATTTATGTTATTCTAAATACTGTTTTTTTAACGACTCCTGTAAAATATTAAAGACTTAATTTAGTTCGTTCATATAAATTTTTAATATAACATAAATTGCTTTTGTATCACATTCTAGAGCACCAACAAGAAAGATAATAGACGTAAATGAAAACTAGAAATATATAGCACTCATTATTGTGTAAATTTCTTAAAAGTCGAGATTACACATAACTAGCAGCTCTATTAAAAAATCTATAACTTTAAGTCAAATTTCTTATGATTAAAATTCTCAGGTGATTTTTGGGCTCAACGTTATATTTGTGGCAAACACTATCTCTGTATCGGTTTTTAATTGCATTGTAGGTTGACCATTGATCCGAAATAACATATCGCCGCGCGAAAACTCGCCACAAAAAATAAAATAAAAAATTAAATTTATTAAATTTGATTTAAATTAAATTGATTTAATCAAATTGATTTAATTTAATTTAATTTAAATCATAACCCTCATGAATAATATAACTTTAATCAAAGGTCAAAGAAATTCAAAAATTTACTTATATATAAATAATTTATATACTAAAGATAGAAGAACGCGAAATGGAATAAGATATAGATGTCGGAAAAGATATTGTCCGGGGTGTATTTTGATTACTCTATATAATAAATTAATTTCAAGAAGCCGCACATTCATGAATAAGAAGAGAAAGCAATTAAGACATTGCTTCTAAAACAACATATTTATGAAAAGACTAAAGATTCTAACAAAGATTTAAATGATATTTTTTTGCTTCTATCAATTTTGTGGAAATAAATAAAGATGATTATATTGGAAATATTAGACGTTATTAAGATTATTTAATAATTTACGACGAAATCGATCTAACAAGACTGATATAAATGTTTTAATTGATTCTTATAAGTGTCTTACTTTAGATGGCAAGCCTTTTTGAGGCTAGATACTGGGTTAAATAATGAAAATAGAGTAATAATTTTCGCATCTGATTTTTGCATAGATATAATGAAAAAATCAAAAATATTTTTATTTGATTCAACTTTCAAAATATCACCTTTGAAATTTTATCAGCTGCATACAATACATGTAGTTTATTTTAATAAACGTATTCCAGTTCTATTTTCTTGAATGAAAAGTAAAACAAAAAATTCATTAATAATTTTTATGATTTTCTAAAGAACAAATGATTAATCCCAGAGACATTTGTTTTGGAATTAAAACAGGCTCAATATACATAAATACGAACTATTTTTCATGAAAGCAGTATTTTTTTCGTGTTATTTTCATTTTTCTCAAATTTTATGGCGATTTCTTTAAAAATCAAATTATTCAGTTATTGATAAAAAATCAAATGAGTTTCGTTCTTTTTGTAAAAGGATATTGGCTTTAGCATATTTAAAGATATCGGATATTATTTAAGGTTACAAATTATTATATTGGCAATTTATACTGAAAATATAAACGAAAAGATCCATATTTTAAAATATTTCAATAAAAATTTTTTAATTAAACAACCTAACACTCAAAAAAATATAAATTCGTAGAATGTTTATGAAAGAATCCTCCGAAACATTTTAACTACGACTAATAGCGTTGAAGCATGGCATAGATACAAGAACAAAAAAGTCGGTCTCCAAATCCAAATTTTGATAGATTAGTTTATATTCTTAATAAAGAAGAAAAAATTCGCCTTGCCGCATCGAATCTTAAAAACGGATCTACTCGATTTACTATTAAAAAAGAGTAAAATTAATTACAATCCTTGAAAATTATAATTTTTATAATTTAAATGAATTGATAAATATAATTGCCGAAAATTGAGATGAAATTAAATTAAATTAAATTTTATTTTAAATCTGTGTATTTTTTTTATCTATTAAATATTATAAATATTTTTCTATTTTTTAGCGAATAAATATTTTAACAAAGGTATTTTATTATCTATTAAAATTTTTATAATAATAATAATAATTTGTAGCGAGTTTTCGCTAACTCGACACAAAAAAAGTAGCGAAAACTCGCCCTCGGCGAGTTTTCGCCCTACCCAATATTGCTAATTTTCTTTAAATGAACCCAGTGATTTTCAATTTTTTGAGTATTTGCTTTAGTTTCCGGGATACTAAATTATATTTGTGGCAAACACTATCCCTGTATCGGTTTTTAATTGCATTTTAGGATGAACATTGATCCGAAATAACATATGAATCTTCCTTAATGTTTTTGTTAATGAGGGATATTAATGTGTGAATATCTCTTTTTTCTACCTTTTCTAAAAAAAAATACTCGGATTTCACTTCAATTGCACCCCAGATCCTATGTCTTTCTCACATATGCTCTACCCATACTTTGCTCTTGTCCAGAAGCTTTCATCTATTTGGACTTCTTTTAGCAACCAACCAAGTTGTCTTCTTTCTTTACTAACAAAGCTAGATATTTTTCTCCTAAAAAAATCCAATAAGATGTACTTTTTTTCCTATTTGACAATTTATTTGAATATATTGCGCAGTAAAATACACTTTACTATAAAAATAAAATGCAAGTTTAAAGAAAACGAACCGAGAAATCCGTGAATTCTTTAATTCGCAATCGATTAATAAATTTAGATATTTTTTGCATAAAGAACAGTACCATGCATGACCAATATTATATTTCTTTTTTTTTGTAATACTCTTTTTATTTTTACAAACAGAACATCTTTAGTCATTGGAATAGAGCCAAACTTTTGCAATAATTAGAGTATGTTGGAGTTAACAGAAATAAAATTAAAAAATTCATGATCTATAAATTTGTTTAATCTTTTCAACATAAAGGGTATTTATTTTTTTTTAAAAAAAGAAAATCACGTTCAAATTACTCATTTATAAAGCCATTTTTTAAATAAAAGAGCTTAAAAAAGTAAAGATTTTCGAAACAAATATCTTTTTAGACAAGGTATATTATAGTTAGATGATTTATTCCCTTTTTGGAAAAAAAACGAGTTTTTAGCAAGAAAATTTCCAAAAAAAAGAATAAATCGTCGAAATAGTTTATACCCCGTATAAAATTGTATGTGCTTCTATTACTTTACCTTTTTAAGCTCTCTTATTTAAAAAAAATTGGCTTTATAAATGAGTAATTTGAACCTGATTTTCTTAAGTAGGTGTTTAACTTGTCACCCGCTTTTAAACCTTCGAGAAATTCGCGCTGGGATAAAACCGAAATGATAACTGATGTGCCAAATTTTCCTTAGTTTCACAATCCTGGACTGGTTTATTAAAATTGGCCAAATAATTATACCTTTTTTTATTTTGGCGGATCAAATTAGGAAAAGGTATAATTATTTAACTAATTTTAATAAACTAGTCCAGGATTGTTAAACTACGGAAAATTTGGCATATCAGTTATCATTTCGGTTTTATCCAAGCGCTAATTTCTCGACAGCCAAAAAGCGGGTTAGTACCAAATATATTTATTCAGCATTGTCTCGAGCTTCGCTCGTGACATAATATTTTGCGCTTTTAGCGTATCACACGCGTCACTAGCGTTACATTTTTTATATTAAGAAAAATGTCAACAAAAGGACTAAATTCGTGAAAATTTAATTACAATCTATTATCTGTTCCATTTGACTTTTAAACTTGAAATAATAAAAAACAATATAATATTTTGGTACTGAGTCCCCCTTATGACCAAGAATTTGACCCAGAAAAGACGATCAAATAATGATAAAAAAATATGTATTTGGAAAGCTCTTGGTGTGATATTAGCGGGAATCAAGTTTATGAGAAAAAATATAAAATATTCATATTTTAGGATAAAGTCCTAAAATAGATATATTTATTTTTTTTCTCATAAACTTGATTCCCGCTAATATCACACCAAGAGCTTTCCAAATACATATTTTTTATCATTTTTTGAATTCATTTTCGGGGCCAAATTCTATAAAATTTAAGTAAAACAACGATATAAGTGTAAAAAAAAATGATTGATATTGATTAATGATCTTTAAATTTCAAAAAGGCTACATGTAACAAATATACTAGAATACCACTTTTTATGTTTAATTTCAAAATGAGATATTTTGACATTTAACACAAAGGTATGATAAACAAAGTTCTTTATTAACATCCTAATTTAATCATCTATAATCTATTCATATTTTTTAGTAGCCTTTACTTAAATCTAAAAATTTAAAATAGTTTTGTCAACAATACCATTTTTACCTTAAATGACCAATAATTAGACCCATAAAGCAAAATCAAAAAATAATAAAAAATATGTTTTTGAAACGCCCTCGGGGTTATATTAGCGGAAATCAAGTCAATAATAATTTTTTATTAAAAAAATGGCAATGTGTACACTAAAAAATTTTTGATTTATACTTCTGTATATTACCATTTTTTCAATTACAATTTATTATTGACAAGATTCCCGATAGTATAACACCAAGGGCTCTTCAAAAACATGGTTTTCATTTTTTTTAATGCCATTTTGTGGTCTAATTCTTATCATATGGGGACTCAGTATTGATATAATTATTTTCTTTTCATTTTCTTATCATTTTCTATTCATTTTATTTTTAAACGAATTATCAAAAAAAATTTATCAACGTAAATTATGAATTTTACAATATTGCAAATTTGACTGATTAGAGTCCTTTTCATTATTATAGACCTTTTTTTATTATAGACCCCTTTTTTCATTATTATAGACCCCTTTTTCATTATTATAGACCCCTCATTGCATTATTATAGAACCCCTCATTGAATTATTATAGACCCCCTTTTTATTATATAAATGTGCCTCTTTTCACTAAAATAGACCCCTTCATCCATTATTTGTGTTGATAATAAATTTTAAAAAAGAATACAAAAATTTTAATAAACAAAATTAACAAATCAGATAAATTATTTATTAGATAAAATCACCCTTTACTATTGCTTGTTCAAGCCACTTACGCATGTGCTCGAAGTATCCTACCATTATAAACTCTTCATTGCTTAAAACATTCCTTATTTGTTCAATAAGCATTGCAGTTGTTGAAGATATCGTCTTTGTCTTATTCTAGCTTTAAGACAGGAGAAAAACTCTTCTATTGGATTTAGTTGATGCGAGTAAGGTGGTAAGGGCATTAAGATGTAGTTCTTATGTGACAAAGTTTTCCTAACTTGAACTGTCTTGTGTATTGAAGCATTGTCCATTACTATATATTTTCTCTCCTGGGAACCAACTGTTGAAGTTCATATTGAATGAATTCTACCATGTCAACAAATTTAGCTCCAGACTTTAACCTTACTTGCAAGAATCCCATCTACTTGAATCGCACATAGAGTTGAGACTTTAGCAACTTTATAATTAGCAAATTTGTATATCACTTTATGTTCTTTGGAGAATAACTAGCTTTTTATGAATATGTGGAATAAACTCCGACTCGTCGATAAATAAGTTTTTCGTATCTTATATTGAGTAAAGAAGAAGCATACTGGAACCTAACCAACTTATTGTCATTGTTGTTTCTTATTTACTGGGACCAAAGTCAAAGTTTTTTTTGTATAATCCATCTTTTTTTATGTTTTTGTGACAAGTTGAAAGCGAGTAGCGATCATCCATGCTGAAGGTTTTAAGAGTTTCTAATAGTGCACTTAAATTAGTACATATATTTAGAGAAAACTCTGAAGGAATTGGACTTTTCTCAAAAGAAATATCTCTTCAGTACTTGCCTTTTTCGCACCCGCTGATTTATATTGAGATAAATCTATAAATTCTTCTGCTAGATATTTCTTGTACAGTCTTTTACTTGTACTATATTAAATATTCATTATTCTCGATATTTATTTTAAAGAAAAATTCTTCTCCAGCAGTCCAAGGAACGATTCTAAAACTGTTCTCATGACAGTATTCTGGATTTACGAGCTCTTTCGATTAGCGTCTCAATCTCAATAATATTTGTTTCATCTTTATCATCTGGTAATGAACACATTTAAGGGTAGATTTTTTTCAACCGAAAATTAAAAAATAATCTATAATAATGCAATTAGGGGTCTATACTAATGCAATGAGGGGTCTATAATAATGAAAAAGAGGGGGGTCTATAATAATAAAAAAGGGGGCTATAATAATGAAAATGACTCTAAACAATTTAAAATTTTTTATTGATCAACTTGTAAAATAATTCCACAAATTTTTTTTGTAATAAAAACCACAAATCTTGTATAAATTAAAAAAAGAAGTGATCCATATATTTTAGTTTTTATAAATAATTTTTTTACAGAAATAATAGTTCTTAACTATTTATTGAATAAATTAATGTAATTTGGTAATTAAAACAATATGACTTTAATATATGTATTAATTATACCACAGAATTTATGACTAATACATTGCCTATAAATAAACTTAACAAGTATTTTATGTTCATTATAAATATAAACTTGATAGAGCAATTTTCTTTTTCTCTTTACAATTTAAAAATTTCAATATTAATATTTTAGGTTTGTCGTTTTTCCGGATAAAAAAAATTTGTCATTTTTAGTGAAAAACGACTTTGTAATTTCTAATGTTAAACGACTTTGTCATTTTTAATGAAAAACGACTTTATCATTTTTAATGAAAAACGACTTTGTCGTTTTTCGGGAATGCCCAGGGTCTAAAAGAATTGTAAATATCATTTTTATTGTACTTTGTTTTAACAATTCGTATCGTCAAAGAATTTGCTAACTTCTGCACAATCACTTACTGTAAATTTTGATTTAAAAACATGCTAGTCAATCCTAAAAGTCACATATAAAAAAAATGAAAAAATAGCATAATTTTTGTTCCTTATGTTTTCATGCCGTTTGACTTCATATGCCCGTTTTTGATATTTCATGCCGTTTTTGACTTTTCATGCCATTTATGATATTTCATGCTATTTTTGAAAAAATATAAAAAATGTAATTAATGATGGAATAAGCTTGCTTACTAAAATTAAAAAGGCTATTTAATCATAAAAAGAAGACAACAGTATTGGATAGATGCTGAATTCATAATATGGAACTAATAGAATGTTAATAGGTAGCTATCTTATGAAATTTATGTGGAAATAATAATCCAATTAAGAAAAACATTTCACTTTTTAATATTTTTGCCTTCGTTTAAAAATTAAATAGTCTCTTTATTTAAATTAGCAAATTTATTCCATTTTTAATCAAACTTCTTTATTTTTTATATTTTTTTAAAAAAAACGGCATAAAATATCAAAAACGGAAAGAAAGGCAAAAAAACTATGAAAAGCCAAAGACAGCATGAAACAATAAAAAATAGTAAAATTTCATGTATTAAGCATCCAGGATTATTAAATACTATACATTTTTTTCTTTTATTGTTTTCGTTTTTTCTCTTGATATGACTTTTAGGATTGACTAAGCCGAGAAAAACTAAATTTTGGCCTGTTTTTTACTATTGAAGTTCTGCTCGTTGATTAATGTTCATAAATCATCCAATATACGAATATCTTTAAATTTTTATTATTATTCTTAATAATATTTGCCGAGATTTTCACGAGATTTTTGATTATTTTGAAAATGCTTTATTCAAGTCCTTGGCCCCCTATTAATTGTCAACTAAGTTTATTCATATTTTGTATCTTTTGCAGACGGTTGTTGTTTTTCTGACAAAAAATCAATTCTTAATATTATATGAATCTCATGTTCAATGGTTCTGGCTTGCAAAATTATAATTATAAATTATTTCGTAATTCTTCTATAACCCAATTAATTTCGATTATTGTTTCTTTCTGTAATTTCTCTTTTTATTTTTTGGTGTTGTTTTTTTCGAGATTTATTCTCTATGGCGTGCTATATTTTTAACTTTTTTTTATTAAATTTCCTTTTTAAATTATAATTTTAAAACAATTTATATTTTTTTTCAAACTGTAGAGCTTATAGAAGTTCGTTTTTTGTCTTTGGCGATGTGATGGAGCCATTTTGGTGTAAAATTCGTTTTTTTTTCGCCCAAAATTTTTAATACTAATTAAAACTAAAATACAAAAGTGATAATGATTTTAAAAAATAAATTATAAAAAATACATATAGCACAAAAAATATTAATTGAAAATAGTTGGCTTTAAAGCCATTTATCTAAAAAATACCATTTCATCATATAATTAGTAATTTTTCATAATTTTTTTAATTACATTATTTAACAGATACTTTTTATATTTCTAGATTTCAAATTTATCATAATTAATTTTATTATTTTATCTTCAGTTTTTTAAATATATATGATTTTGTATAACGGAGACCATTTCTTTTTAATCATCAAGTGGGTATAATTTTGTAAGATTCGCAAATATCTATTGTTAAAGGCACGTCAATAAATATTCTTTTATTTGCTGACTAATATTCTATTTTTTGTTTCAATATTGCAGATATTTTTTTTATAAAAAAAATCCAAAAAAATCTTTATTAAAATATATTAATTTTGGTTCCCACCCGGGTTTCAGACCTCCTCCCTAAAAAATAGAAAATCGCCATTCACAAGTGGAGAGATTATGATTCTTATATGAAATAAGCCCAATTCGTCGAGATATTACTGAAAATGAAACTATTATGATGTATGGGTGGAAATATGAGGTTTTTCAAAAATGGTCGCTTCGCGACCATTTTTGGAAAACCTCATATATTCGTTTATACATAAAAAAAATCATTTTCAGTAATATCTCGACGAATTGGGCTTATTTCATATAAGAACCATATCTCTTCTCTTGTGAATGGCGATTTTCTATTTTTAGGGGGGGGGTCTGCAACCCGGGTGAGAACATTAATTTTCATTATTCATAAACTTTTTTTTATTTTAAACACCATCATATAACTTATCAATTATTATATAAGCTAAAATAATTATAAATGCAACATATTTTTTAAATCAAAATCACTTTTATATTTTTGTTTTAATTAGTATTAAAAATATTGGGCGAAAAACGGATTTTGCACCAAAATGGCATCCATTTTTCGCCAAAGGCAAAAAAAAACGGATTGTCGTTTCTTTCTGTAATTTCTCTTTTCATTTTTCATTTTTTTTTTCGAGGTTTATTCTTTATGTCGAGCTATTTTTTTAATTTTTTTTTAAAAAATTTCCTTTTAAAATTATAAATTGTATTAAAATTAGGTACTGTTCTATTATAGAGTACCACTTTAGAAGCCATATAAAAGAGTTGACTAGAAACTAACTATTACATTTATGATTGATATGTTC
>SDVU01000517.1:0-12695 GCA_016256075.1 Dictyocoela muelleri | reverse complement strand
GATTTATGATTTATGATTTATGATTTATGATTTATGATTTATGATTTATGATTTATGATTTATGATTTATGATTTATGATTTATTATCTTTTAAATACGAATTCTAATTTTAATTGTTATTAATTTTTTTACGAACATCATTTTTATAAATTTTAAGTATATATATTACATGCTAACAACATCCATAGCTGTAAACACCTAGATTCGTCTCCAACAATATCTTTTAGACCTTTGGTTTCTGGTATCAAATAATAAGTATCTTCTTAATATACCCAGAAGCTCAGCTGTATACGTGATTTTCGTTTTATCAATGATTCAGCTTGATACAGGTAATTATAGGCCATTAAGATCTTTTATTTTATACTAATTTTTGCCGAGATGCGTAGATTTCTCGTCTCCAAACCTAGTTGAGTCTCTTTTGCTCTATTTTCATATTAGACCAAGTCTTAATCAACTATGCCACACTGAAACAATTGTATATTAAAACTTGTTAGCAGCCATAACCTCACAACGCCAAAAACACAATTTTTATTTATTAAGGGTTTTTTTTATTTTTTTTTAAAAAAATATCAATTTATTAATGATGTCGTCAGCAGCGATTAACACATAGTTAAATTTCTTATCGAACATTGATTTTTCATAATTTAAAAAATTTAGACGCGCGAAAAATACACATTCAAATTATATTTTCAAAAATCGATTTTTTAGTTAATTTTAATAAATATTGTTACGACATATAATGTCCCTCTGTCAATACCGACCCTATCAAATTAAATTTAAAATTTAAAAAAAAAAAATTTTTGATTATAAAAATAAATTAAGAGCCTCAAAACAAATAATTCCTTCTTTTTATTAAGAAAAAAATCAATTTTTGATAATAAATTTTATTAATAAAATAATTAAAACTGTATCCTACAAATAATGCCTCCCTAATTTATTAAAAAAAATCAATTAATTATAATGAATTAATAATAAAATTTTTTAAAAATTTTAGTTAAATTTTTTTTATTTATTAATAATGTTTTTTAATTTTAAATATTAATTTATATTTAATTAAATAATTTAAGAATAGCGACACTTATAACGGTAATATTGAAGAACCAACCAGTTTAAAATTAACAGCAAAATAATAAAATTAGTTAATTGATTTAAAAATTTAAAATTAAAAAACATTATTAATAAATAAAAAAATTTAACTAAAATTTTTAAAAAATTTTATTTATTAATTCATTATCAAAAAATTGATTTTTTTAATAAATTAGGAGGACATTATTTGTAGGGTCACGGTTTAAATTATTTTATTAATAAAATTCATTATCAAAAATAGATTTTTTTCTTAATAAAAAGAGAGGAATTATTTGTCGTGAGGCTCTTAATTAATTTTTATTATCAAAAATTGATTTTTTAAATTTTAAATTATATTTGATAGGGGTCAGTATTTGCACGAGGAAATTAAATGCCGTAACAAATATAAATAAGGACAATCGCTATGCCGAAAAACAAAAACATAAAAAACGAAATTGGAAAAAATTATATTAACAATATCAGAACCAATATTGTTCTTGCAACTTAAGAGGATATAAAAAACGTGAATTTATTGATAAAGTAAAATTAATGAAGCTAGATGGCGATGATCTTTTTGTTTTTGATAAGAATAACACTAAAATTTTTGTAAGAAAGTGAGAAATTGTAAAGGCCGAGACAATTATTTATTTAAAACATATATAGGGGTATGTATGTGCTGATAAATTATACGAAATAATTTCAAGGGATTATATAGGAATTAATCGAGATTTAAGAAGGAGATATGAAAATAAACCGTGAGACCTGCAGACTAGCATCATCTTTTAAAAACAAAAAAGCCTTTAAATTATGTTAATATCAATAAAATAAAAGAAAGGTATTTATTGATTTAATTGATCTAAAAAATATGAAGACATAAACGACGGGTTTTAGTATAAAAAGAAATGTATAGTTAGGTATTATAAATTCACATTCTGTTTCCAAAATAAAAACAGTATTATTGTTTCCGATAAGTTTAACGAGTTATGTGCAACTGAGGGCAAATGGAAAATAGGCCATACTGATAACAGAACCGAGTTCTGCAATTCAGATTTTTAAAATGTTATGAACCAATCTAATATTATTCACGTAAAAAATCGACCTAGATATCCCGAATCCCAAGGAAAGATTTAGCGTTTTACGTAACATGAAAATAAGATTAGCCAAACAGCTATATGGTTAGCATAAAAGACGTATTTCTATTTTGCGTGTAGTTTTTCACTAATATAATAATACTATTCATCGTTCAACATCTACATCCCAATTTATAATATTTAGGAAACTCTATATTACCGATAAAAATTTTACAAATGCAAATAAAATTATTAAGAAAAAGAAATAACCGCAAAAATAAATAACTACGGAGTAAAATCTATAAAAACAAATTTCACACAAAGAAATTCAAATAGGAGATCGAGTATTGGTTATTATAGATTATGATAATAATAAAAAAACGCGAAAGCAATAGCTCGACTTGAATTTTTTGAAAGTATATTGATTCTTCGCAAAATTGAAAATAGATTAACTGAGCATGAAGATGAAAATGGTGAAAAGAAAACATTTTCGATATACCGTGTTGTATTCAATGCAATTTATGAAAACATAGATTTACTGTCAAATGAAAAAGGAGTAAAATCTCCTTATTATATTGGAATTAAAGTAAAGGGATTTAAAAGTTAGTTTTTGTTGTCAGTTTAAAAGTAGAAATGGATTTTATTGGATTGTTGTTATCGTCAACATTTTATTGGCTTCTTAAGGTATATAAGAAGCGTAAATTAAATAAAGATGTTGTTTTCGGGATATACTTTATTTACTCTTAAAAAGCGATCATAAGGTGAGAGGTTTGGCAAATCCAACCAAAAGGATAAATCTTTTTATGATAAAGTTGAGAGTATCAGTGAAGTTAATAATGGAACATCTGCTAATAAAAATGCAGATAATTATGTAACAGGATCCTCTCGTGCCAACTCATCAATGTCATTTTTACGAAATATGAAAAAAAAGAGATTAAAATTGAGATTTTTATGATTGAAGGCGAAGATAGCTTCAAAAATCAATCTTTAAGATCGAAATGACGCAAATTATTAAAAGGAGTAACACAGAAATTAAAAATTGGTTTTATGAGATGGGAATAGAAGAATTACTTCCTAAAACCTATGAAGATTTTAAAATAAAGTTTATTGATTTTTGCAGTGGGCAAAGTCTGGATGATATGGTTAAATATCGAGATGAACTTTGGTCCTCGTATTTTGAAAAGTTGCGATGTATCGCCAAAGAAAAAAACATTAAGAATGATGAAATTTTCAGAAAATTGAGGAGCGAAAGACCACCGAAAACACTTCAAATGATATTAAATTTCTTTAATGTTACATTAAAAGATGTAATCGAAAGAGTATAGTAATGGGAAACAAACTTATCAGAACAAAGAAAATATGACAAAATTTTTACTAAAAAGGAGTTTAATAAGAAAACTTCTGTCACAAATCACAATATAAGGTGTTTTAAATGTAATGAACTGGGTCATTACAGTAATAAATGCATTAATAAATATGATATGATGAATAATATAAAATCACATAAATCATTTAGCAGAAATGTAGACACAGATAATGTAAAAATTGATGGTAGAACATTTAATGCAATTTTTGATACGGGCGAGTGAATCAGTTATAACAAGCAAAATACTCACTAAAATCCCGGGTAAAGAAATAATTGAGAAAAATGAAGAATTCACTCTTATAAATGGATCTAAAGTAAAGGTAACAAGAGCAGTAAATTTGAAATTGAAGTATCGAGATCAATTAGTTGATGAAACGTTCAAATTCTTTGAAAATGATAACATGAGTGAGATATTGCTCTGTAATTCTTTGGTGAAAAAGCTTAGGAAATCACCAGGTATTCCCATAGAATGCTGAATTGATACAAAAGACAATTTGCCTATAAGTTGGAGCAGGACAATAATATCATTTAGAGATAAGCAGGATTTTCAAAAACTTATAATTGATCTTGAAAATAATGGTATTGTCGAAGAAAGCAAGTCATGATGGCTAAATCCAGTTCAATTGGTAAGAAAGAAAAACCATGATCTGCGTTTTTGCATTGACTTTCGAAAGTTGAATAGTATTGTACCACAAGATAATTTCGAGCTTCCCAGAATACAGGAATTATTATCTTCTTTACATGACAAAAATTTTTTCACTAGTATTGATTTGAAAGATGGGTTTTTCCAAATACCAATTAGAAATTGCGATAAAGAAAAAACTGCATTTTATACAGGCACTCGTTTGATGCAATTCAGAAAAATGCCCCGGGGATTTAAAAATAGCCCCGCTATTTTCCAAAGGGCAATGAATTTGGTATTGAAAGGCTTGATTGGTGTTTCTTGTGTTGTTTACATAGATGATATTCTGGTTTTTGGGCGTAACATTAAAGAACATGATGAAAATTTAAACAAAGTAATTGAAAGATTATCTGAATATCGATTAAAAGAAAATAAAGAAAAACGAGTCGAAAGAAAAGAAAATGTTAAATTTCTCGGATATGAAATTTATTTCAACAAACTTAAACCTTCGCTTGATCGTGCACAAGGAATTATCGATTATGCAGTCCCAAGAACGAAAAAAGAGCTTCAAAGGTTCCTTAGAATGATAAATTATAATAGAATTTTCAAAAAAAATTAACAACAGATTTGAAAAATTTATATGCGTTAACTGGAAAAGATGTTAAATTCAACTGGACTAGTAATGAAACCAACATTTTAATGAGATTAAAGATAAATGGAAAAAAGACTTAGATTTTTTGATACCAGATCTCAACGGTGATTTTACTCTTGAGACTGATGCATCAAATGTGGGCATATGTGCCGTTTTAAGGCAGAATAAGTATCCAGTTGCATATATTTCCAGGGTATTGAGTATTAGTATGCAAAGTTATTGAATTACTGAAAAGGAGTATTAGCCTCACTCTGAAACATGGAAAAGCTTCAGTTCTTCTTGATAGGCAAAAAATTTACGCTTATCACGGAGCATAAAGCATCTGAATATATGAAGTCTAAAATTTATTTCGGTTCGATGAGAATTCAAAGGTGGTTTCATAGGTTTTCAAGATAAAATTTTAATGTGATTTACAAAAAGGGGGTGGATATGATAGCTTCAGATTCTCTAAGTCGAGGATTTTCTCTAGAAAAAAGTTAATTCGGCGATATGGATCTGAAAATCACATCTTTTCACATTAAAATGAATCATAGAAAGCGTATTAAGAAAGATCTGGAAAGGAATGGTCTTTTTGCTTCAACCGGAATAATAAGAAGAGTTCTTTCAAATTGTATTGTTTGTCAAAAGAAAGAAAAAAAAACATCACATCGTGGTAAACATATACACACAAGTTACCCAGGTGAGAGAGTTGCTTTTGATATCTTAGAAATAAAGAAGGATAAGTTGATTCTTTTAGGAATTGATTATTTTACCAGGAAAGTATTTGGCAAGTCAATTAATTCAAAAAATTCACAAAAAAAATCACAAAAATTGCAGAATTTATAAAATATGTACTGGTGAATTGCCTATTAAAACTCTTCTGACGGATAATAGAAGAAAATTCAATAACGAAATATTGAAAAAGATGTGCTCAGAAAATGAAATTTTCCAAGTATTTGCAATACCATACTATCATAAAAGTAATGGTCGTATTGAAAGGGGGCGAATCGTACAATAAGGGATGCTTTGAGACATGAAAAGAGATCTGCTAAATTTGTTTTGAAAGGTGTTATAGCGAATTATAATAATTCAATTCATAGAGGCATAGGTATGTCTTTTAACGAAGCCTTAAATAGTGAGAATTGGGATCGTGTTTTAGATAAGCAAGAACTTTATAAAAATAAATTTAAATGCAATAAATATCCACTCAAATCGTTTAAAATTAATGATATGTTTATAATTAAAAATGAATTAAAAAAAATGGATAATGAATTTAGAGAAACGGGTTTCATAAAAAATGTATTGAAACAAAATTCATATGAGGTGATTACTGATGCCAATAATACCATAGTGAGACATTCAACTCAGCTTAAAGGTTTTAAGGGGGGATGTTAGATGCAATGCATCCTATGAAAACATATATTTACTGTCCTATTAAAAAGGATTAAAATCTCCTTATTCATTGGATTTAAATTAAAGGGATTTAAAAGTTAGTTTTTATTGTCAGTTTAAAAGGAGAAATGGATTTTTTTGGATTGTTGTTATCGTCAACATTTTATTGGCTTCTTAAGGTATATAAGAAGCGAAAATAAAATAAACATGTTGTTTTCAGGATATACTTTATTTACTCTTAAAAAGCGATCACAAGGTGAGAGGGTTGGCAAATCCAACCTGGAAAATTGTTCATATTTAAGGTGTTATTTTTTTTACAGGTTATTGCATTTTTATATCGACAACATTGCATTTTTTATATGGGTTTTTAGAGTCATAGAAACCCTTTTGCAGAGTTATAGACACATTTTAAAAAAGTTGGAAACACATTTTTGCAGATTTATAGACATTTTTTTCATTCTGCATTACCCCGCTTCAGAGGCGTGAAATATTTTGAGAAGGTAATAACTTAAGAACCAGTTGTTGACCAAATCTTCCGGAGTATGTTAATTTATCAATAAATTTTTTGTATACACGAAATATTTATACCTTTACACAATTTGATAAGCCAAATAAAGAGAAGTATTTTGAGAAAGTAATAGACTAAAAAACAGTTGATATACCAAAGGAACAAATTATTTTTATTCAGAGATTCGTTTTTATTTATACGAGATATTTATATTTTTTCCAAATTTTGTAAGCCTAATAAAAAACATTTCCTGAGAAGGTAATAACTTAAAAAAGTTGTTATAGCAAATGATCCGGGGTATATTAATTCCAAAAACATTTTTGTATATACGAAATATTTATATGTTTACCTGATTTGGTAAACCAAAAAAAACTATTTTGAGAAAGTAAAAACTTCAAAAAACAGTTGTTATACCAAACTTTCTGAGGTATATATATATATATATCCATGAATACCTTTTTGCAACACGAAATATTTATTGATAAATTAATATACCCCGGAACATTTGGTATAACAGCAGGTTTTTTGTTATTACCTTCTCAAAATATTTCACGCTTCTAAAGCGGGATATTGCAATGAAAAATGTCTATTACTCTGCAAAAAGGTGTTCATAACTCTGCAAAAAGGGTTTATATAACTCTAAAACTGTGTTCTATGACTCTGCAAATTGTGTTCTATAACTCTGCGAACTGGGTTCTATATCTATGTAAAAAGTTTCTATAACTCTACAAAAAGTTTCTATAACTCTGCAAAAAAACTGTGTCTATAACTCTGCAAAAAGGTGTCTAAACTCTGCAAACAGGCGTCTATAACTCTTCGAAACTCTGTAAAAATGCAATTTTGTGATATAAAAATGAAAGTTGTCGATATAAAAATGAAATATCCGTGAATTTTTTATATTAGGTGCCAATAAAATGAAATTTGGTGCCAATAATAATGAAAGATGGTGTCAATAATAATGAAAGATGGTGCCAATAAAAATGAAATTTGGTACCAGTAATAATGAAATTTGGTGCCAATAATAATCAAAGATGGTGCTAATAATAATGAAAGATGGTGCCAATAATAATGAAAAGGTTTGTATATTAATATGTTTTGATGTTTTAACAATTCATTAACTAGGGGTAAAGTTTTAAAAAGCAGCACGTCAAAAATTGACGAAATTAAGCCTTTTACTTGAAGTAACAAGCCTTAAAAGATTTTTTATTTGTATTATCGATAACCCTTAATTCTTCAGAGGACGAATTTGCGGTTATTCGTCTATGGGAAAATTTTCAAATTCTCGTAAATTCACCGGGAAATATCTCTATTTTTATTTTTATTGAAAATTTATCGTAAAATGTAATAATAAATTTAATTTATTTATCAGGATCTAAAATTTTTTCGAAGAATTATCATTGTCGAAATATTTCATACCCTTTGCATATAGAAATAATTTCAACACACATATATATATTATATTTTGACAAAATACATAGCTGCCAACCCGGAGAGTTGTCTCCTACCGTGGTCTCTGACATTTTGTTAGTGTATTTTCTATAATACGTCACTTCCTAAGCTACTCTGAAGCTCAGGTGTATAGGCGATCTTCGTTTTATCAATGACCCAGCAGGATACAGGTAATTAGTAGCTTTTCATGATATTTTATTTCTACTAATTTTTGCCTAGATGCGTCGCCGCACTTATTCATACACCTAAGAGAATCTTTTCTGCTTCATTGTAATATTAGACCAAGTCTTAATCAGCCATATCACACTGGAACAACTGTAAACATACTATAATTATATAGTTATGACCGCCTGATCCCTTCCCCTCATTATTTATGAAAGAGTGACTTCAGCGGGATTTGAACCACGACACTCAAATCTTACATTCAAGAGTGGTTTCTTCTACAGGTTAATCACCCCCTCCTCTTTTTTAGAAATTCGGCATCTGTAAGAGGAAATTAAATAATTCTTTACACAAATAAGCACCAAATTGCGATTTATTCCTAGTTATAATATTTATAATATTTTCCGGCTTAATTTGGAAGTTTTCAAAATTTTCCGCTTTGCTTAAATTTTTGAAAACTTCCAAATTAAGACGAAAAAATATTATAAATATAATAACTTAGAATAAATCGCAATTTGGTGCTTATTTGTGTAAAGAATTATTTAATTTACTCTTACAGATGCCGAATTTCTAAAAAAGAAGGGGTGACTTACTCGGGTGACTTATCAATTCATTAAGGAAAAAATATTTTATGAAAAAACAAAAAAAACATAGTTTACCATATCCTAACCCGGATAAGTACCATAGAAGCAATGTACTGAGACCCCAACTTTTTAAAATAAACGATCCTTCCCTATCCTGGTACTCATTTTATTTATAAATAAGAAATTTTTAAATTTAAACCTTATGATTCCGGTAGAACATAATTATGTTCAAGTGATCGAGAAGTGCATCAATACTTACTCAATATATATAATGAACATTTTTTTCTAATATAGTCTTAGTTTTCATTTGCGTATATATTCGTACTTATTTGGTATCTTCAAAATAAAGCTTGTAGATTCACTATACTGGCGCAAATATTTTTCAGATTATTATATTTCCTCATTTTCTTGATAAAGAATATAATTTTGCTTAGTTTGATATTTTTTAACATGGTGTATTAGGGGTATGTCTCTTTGATAATATTACATTTTTATGACCCGAAATTTTTAACAGCAAAAATAAAAGTAAATATGTTTTTCTAGAGTAAATCGCATGATAAAAAATAATATGATTATATTTCTAAATAACCAGATTTTTATATTATATATTTCCATATTTAGCGAAGCTCAATATATTAATATATAATATAAAAATCTGGTTATTTAGAAATATAATCATTTTCGTTTTTAACAAGCGGTTTTACCCTAAAAAACATATTTACTTTTATTTTTGCTGTAAAAAAACCGGTAATATAAAATGTAATATTAGCAAATATTTCCCCTTAATGAATTGATAAGTCACCCGAGTTAGTCACCCCCCTCTATTTTAAGAAATTTCCATCTGTAAGAGGAAATTAAATAATTCTTATACTAAATAAGCACCAAATTGGTAGTTATCTCTAGTTATAATCTTAATAATTTTTTATCGGTCAAATATGGAAGTATTCATAAATTATTAAGATTATAATAATAGATAACTGCAATTTGGTGCTTATTTAGAATAATAATTATTTAATTTCCTCTTACAGATGGAATTTTCAAAAAAAAGAGAGGGATTAAACCGTTGGAGAACCCAAGACTGTTAACTACAGATCTAAATGGCTAAATAATTTCAACTCTCTCAAAAAAAATTTCTAGACCGTGGAACAATTGATAATTTATTTTGATTAATTTTAATTTAATTTACTTGTTTAATTTTGGGGCAAATAGCTCAGTGGTTAACACTCTTGAATGTAAAATTTGAAGTATCGTAATTCGAATACCGCGAACGTCACTCTTTAATAAATAATGAGAGAATGACATTAAGCGGTCATAACTATATAATTATAGTATAATATACAGTTTTTCCAGTGAGGTGTGGCTGATTAAGACTTAGTCTAATATGAAAATAAAGCATAAAGGACTCTCTTAGGTGTGGGGATAAAAGCTGCGACGCATCTCGGCAAAAGTTAGTGAAAAATAAAAATTCATGAAAACTCAATTACCTGTATCCTGCTAAGTCATTGATAAAACGAGGATCGCGTATACAGCTGGACTTTTGGGTAGCTTAGGAAGCAACGTATTATTGGAACACCAAGAACCAAAGGTCACAGACCACGGTAGGAGACAACTCTCCGGGTTGGCAGCTATAGATGTTGTCAACATTTAATACATACTTGTTTAATTTCTAAAATTTTTTAATAAAGAATGTAATGTTTTGGAATTAGTTTTCTCGATATTTATATTTATTAATCTGTATATGTGCCGGAAACATTGTTGTTTGTGTTAAAAAAATTTACTCGGTTGTATACTCAAGAATATTTTTTAAAAAATAGAGGGTTTATACTGTTCTTTTTATAACATAAAAATATCTAAATTTACATATTTATTTAAATTTCATTTCATCATCATTTGTTGTTATGCCAATTTTGTGCGCATTTTATAAAAAATAAAAATTTTTGTATCGGGTAAAATGTTGATGATATAAATATTCTAATATATTTTAAAAACTTAATCATTGTTATATTTGATTGTCAATTATTCATATTTAATTATTTTCTAAATTGATTGAGTAAAAAAAATAATAGTTTTCAGTCGAATTTTCAGTTTTTACAATTGGACGAACAGGCAGTTTTACACTTGGACGAATCCTCTACAATTCGTCCATATGCGAATTTGCGGGCAGCCAAAGATAAATAGAATTTATACATTCTTATCATTTTTTAATTATAAATCTGACTGTTAATAGATTTTTTTTGTATTATTTATATTACAAATAATAAACTAGTGATGTGTAGTTATAAAAAATGAAAATGCTTCTATTAAAAGATAATTAACGTTTCTAATTTCAATTAAAACAGATTAAATCGAAATATAAATATAAAGGCAAAATTTTTAATGATTGTAAAAACATTATAATTTTATTTATATCAAATTTAAATAACATGCTTTTTACATTTATAAAATTGATAACAATAGATAAAATTTTTTTTTTGTTAAATAATAAGGTAAATCGTGTATAGGACTAAAATTCGATATCTTAAAACCGATATCTAGAAACAATATCTAAAACCGATTCTGAAACCCGTTATCTGAAAAATTGATATCCGAAAAATCGATATCTGAAAACCTGATATCTAAAAACCCGATATCAGAAAAGCCTGTATATTATCAATTTTAAAATCGATACATGCAGGTCTTCTTTAGAATGTGGTATAGACTAAGTTTGCTACCTTAAAGCACATATTTAAAAAAACCGAAAAAAAAATTGAAAAAATTAATCAAAGTAAAATTTTAATATATCATTAAAATATTTTCAAATTTTTCATGATTAGCTTTCATGAGAAGCCTTCTTTTAAAACTATATTAAAAAAACAAATTATCAATATTACAAATACTTACGCCATGTTCTTTATTTATTGTGCTTTTAAGATGCGCCCAAATTCCTCGATATTATTAAAGCGTGTCTTAACCAAACTAATAAGTAAAGACTATGAATTACTACTTTATGTTTAAGACACAAATTTTCCGATACACCCAGGGACTATGGATATCAATATGTATGAAATTTAGTCAAGACACCGAATTTGATTTCTAAAATTCAGATAGTGTATTTTTTGGCCTATTATACACTCGTTTAATCAAAAACTGGATTTTGTCACTGAATAAATAGTACCGAATATCTAAATTATTCTTTAAAATCATCATAGATATAAGATATCTTTATCACATCTTCGAGAAAATACTGTTTTATATGCCTCGATAACCTTCCAGGACTCCCTAAAAAATTGGTCACATTTTTAGAATATCCTTCATAATATTTATGTAATTTCCGTATGCAAGAAGAGATATTCGAGTAGGAAACAGCATAAAAATTATAAAATTGACGATAATTTATCGATTAAATGGAAAATCAATTATAGGAGCATGCTCATTTATATTCAAATTACTGCTCGTTATTGTTTTTATTCTATCTACAATATGGATTCGAACATCTATACAATATTTTTTTACCTTATGTATATAACTGCCGATTAGATATTTTGGTGCAAATAAGGCATGTTATTTTATTTTTTAAAAATTTGTTTTCAATAAAATAATGTAAAAAACATTATACGTGTGTAAAAATTTCATTTGAATTCTGTATTTAATTTTTGTTTTTTTTGCTTTTCTTTAGAATGTGTTACATTTTTTTAAAAAAACTGACCACATTCTAAATAAACCCAGGAATCTGGGCACTCTATATTAACGGGGGCACACGTAAGTATTCACTCAGAAGAGCTTACGAGAAACTGATTTCATATTTGAGTTTCTCATGAAGAGATGATACTGATGGTATAGTTATAATTTTATATGGGCTCATACATT
>SDVU01000516.1:0-12695 GCA_016256075.1 Dictyocoela muelleri | reverse complement strand
TATTCTAAGTATAAAAAGTAATTTTAATTAAAATATTTATATTGTAAATTTTATTGTTGATAATTAAAATTGTATTATAGGTAAATTTTTAAAAATATTTGAACCACAATTTTTATTATTTTTTTAAATAAAAAAAATTATTATTTCAAAAATTTACATTGTAGAGCCAAGGCAAGTTATTACTAGCCACTACTAATATAATTGTTTGGTTATTAATAATGCTTTAATTGCGTAATAAATAATAATAATACTATCTTAGTTGTTGATATGACTATATGTTAATAATATTGTACACTTCGTAACAAATTTTATTTGTAGAGTTCGACGCATAGATGTAACGCTTCTCACATGGATGAACGCGTCTACCATGGTAAATTGAAAAAAAATCAGAGAATAAAGTTAAAATAGAAAGTAAAATAAGTGGTCGAGTTTTGCATGTCGCGCGTTTCGCGCGCAACAATTATTATTAAGTTAATTTATTATTAATTTCAATTATTATTATGTTAATTTATTATTAATATAATTTATTATTAATATAATTCATTATTAATTTAATTCATTATTAATTTAAATAATTATTAAAATTTCCCGGTGTTTTTTCGGTTTTTCGTTTTCGGCATTTTTTCGGATTGAGGTTTCGCATTTTTCCGAAAAAATGCCGAAAAAAAAAAACGAATTTTTTTATCCCTTCATGAATCAACCAAATTTCAAAAATTCACAAAAGGGGCGCAAAAAAAATTTTAATGATTACATTTATAATTTTGATAAGAAATGTAAAAAATTCAACAGTTGGAGATGTGTCAGAAGAGATTGTACTGGGCGACTTCATACAAATATTCAATCAAATGAAGTAATGAATAATCCTGTTCACTGGCATGAAAAGGAATACGCTCGGATTTTACTTAATGATATTAATGAAAGTCTAAAATCCGCGGCTATTAATACAACCCAAGATTTCAGCACGACTTTGTGAGCAAAAACAATAAATTTATCTGATGAACAAAAAAGTTTCATTAAAAAATATGATAATTTAAGAGATTATTTCAATAGATTAAGAAATAAATCGCGTTTTAATAGTGATTTTAACACAAGTTCGCTTTATGAATCTCAGAAATATACATTCGATCACAAAAATTTTTTACAATTCGAATCAGATATTTTTTGTTAAAATGGATATTTGATTTTTGCGACAAATGATAATTTAAATAATTTGAAAAAAAAGCAAAACTTGGTTAAGAGATGGAACTTTTTATAGTTCACCAAGATATTTTTTTAAAAATTTTTATAATTTACGGTTATTTTTTTGGTAAAACTTTACCATTTATATTGTTCTGATGAAATCTAAGACTGGAAGCTCGTATATTGAAATTTTTAAAAAAATCAAATTTTTGGTAAAACAATCCCCGGAAATTTTTATTATTGATTATGAAATGGGTATATATAATGCAATTAATACAGTTTTAGATCATACAAAACTATATGGTTGTAATTTTCATTTCAACCAAATATTTATCAGATTTTTGAATGAACAAAAAATAATTGATTTTTATAAGAATTATAAAAACTTCAAAATCTATGTAAAATACTTATTATTATTGGCATTTGTACCCCCTGATAAAATTCAAGAAGAATTTCAAAAAATTGAAATGTTAAAACAAAATAATCATTGTATAGTCTAATAACCAATTTTTTCAAAAAAAACTTTTTAAATTCTAAAATAAAAAATAAAACAATTGAATTTTGGATCGTTTTTGAACGACTTATTACTGGCATACAACAACGAACAATAGTTGCAAAACCTATCATAGGCATTTAAATTTCATGACTTCAAGAAAGAACAGTATATTACCAAAGGTAATAGAGTTACCAAAAGTTGAAGAATCTCGAGTAAGTATGAAAATTAATGATTTGAAATCTAGAAAATTGAATTTAAAGAAAAAAGTAAAAAATTATGAAATAATTTTAAGAAATTACTATTTCTATATTGGCCTAGAGTTTTTTGAATATATGGCAAGAGATTTCAATCTTTATATGAAATAAAGTTTTATTTATTATCATTAAATTAATTTTTATTTTTTGATTTACATTTAAAATTTGACAATGATTTGAAATTTATTTTGATTTTTTTAATCTTTGCAATTTATTTTGATTTTTTTATAATTTAAAATAAATTTATAATCAAAAATTTCGTCATTTTTTTGGAAAAATGCCGAAAATTAAATCCGAAAAAATGCCTTCGGCATTTTTTCGGATAGCCCTTTTTCGGTTAGTCTGAAAATAGTGCACACAACCATTGAAAAGGTCTATTAAATGAATATGGCGCTTTCTGTCATAAATATAGTTTTATAAATTATGATAATGGGGTAAATACACAAGCAGTTGAATGTTTCAATAATTACTGAAAAGGGAAATAAAGTCGCGAATTGGGTCACAAACTGTAAAACAAAGTGACTTTTTAAAAAAATATGCTATTACTACAATAAAAGGCCTGATTTCATGTCCAAAATTTCGAATTTAATTAAAATATATTTTTAAGTTTTTGATATTTTTTATATAAATACAAATTTTATTTTATGTAAAAATTTATTTTTATTTATTTAAAAACTATTAAAAAAATAATTTTTTACTGGTGGGGTAAATTTTGTACCATGTCATTCCGGGGAAAAAATTTTACACTAGATCCAAATTCTCTCGGATTTAACATTTCTATAATTGCAATTTTTTAAAGAAAAAACAACAGATAATGACAAAAAATATACGAGACTCACATAAAACCAAAAATTTAAATACATCAAACATAAAACATGTAAATATTTTACCGCACATTTCACTTACAAATTTAACATTGAAATTCTTAAAGAAAAATTAATAATTTTATAAAAAAGTTTCTGGTTTAATCAACAATAATAAGATATAATAAAGCAACAAAGAGACAGCAAAATTAAATTTCCTACAATTAGACAATAAATTAATTGAATATATTTAGATGGTAGAATTGAAGTCGACAAAAATAAATCAATAAACATTAAAGCGATTTTTTTTAAAAAAACCTTAAATTAATATATAAAAAATTCTACAGATTGTCTTGAAAAAACAAGAAAATAAATGGCTTAAATCTAAAAAATCTTTCAGAGAAAATATACAGCAAAGGGTGTTTATTTTTCCAATTTATAAGTTTAGTAAAGTAAAAGTTAAATGTTTTTTGATGAAAATAATACTTCTAATTTATATAAATCAAGAATTTTTTATAAAATATTAACATCTAAAAGTGTTTTTAAAGACATAAGGCCTAGATATAAAAAATTTAAAGATCAAACATACATTGTATAAATCTTAATGGTTTCTATAGATTAAGACCTCTTATCATTAGAAAACATAAAAATCTACGATGTTTAAACATTAAATCTAGATAACTGGCAAATTATCGATATTCAAATAAAGATTGTATAGTACATATCATTTTTAATAAATCGTTAAGAAATTTTTTAAATAGTAAAAGCTGAACACCGCAAAATCCTGACATTAATGTATAAATCTCAACCTCACAAAATAACTTCATCTTTATCAAAATATTTTTTCTTACCAAAAATTATATATAAATTTTGCATCCTATAAATAACGATACAATAAAATTCTTCAAAACTTATTTTAATAAATAAATTAATTAAAAATTATGAATCTGATGTTTACGAATCTTATAAAAATAAATTTAAGAGATTTTACGTTATTTACCGAAATTCGAGATAAAAATATCCGAAATCACGATATTAAACTTTTTAGACATATCATGTTCCTGACATATTTTCTATCAATTTAAACAGAAAATTATGAAGATTTTTTTTTCTAAAACATGTATATTTGATTTAATATACAATGATTTTGAATATAAGTTACACTGAAAACGGTAAAATAATATCTAGTCAATCTTAAAATGAAATACAAAAAAGTTAATCTGATAAAGAAGGTATGAAAGAAATAAAAAAGTAAAGATCTATGATAATAACGTTAATATAGTCAAAAGAATATATTAAGGTTCTTTAAAAAAGTTAATCTGATAAAGAAGGTATGAAAGAAATAAAAAAGTAAAGATCTATGATAATAACGTTAATATAGTTTAAAGAATATATTAAGGTTCTTTAAAAAAGTTAATGATTACTTGCAAAATAATATTGAAGATAAATACGATTTTAAGTTTTCAAGGGTATTGTCAGAATATAATTATAACAAAAAAAACCAGAAAGTGTTAATATATCAGACTATTTCGAAAAAAACCCTTTATTTTATACAATTTTTAACTTTTGTTTCGAGAAAAGTTTAAAATCTTTTTTTATTCAAATAAAAATTTTAGTTATTATCATTTTTCAATTTTTAATTATTTATCAATTTTTAATTATTTATCAATTTTTAATTATTTATCAATTTTTAATTATTTGTCAATTTTTAATTATTTTTCAATTTTTAATTATTTGTCAATTTTTAATTATTTTTCAATTTTATAAAATTACAAAAACTTTGATTGAACGGGGAGTGGCAAATTTAAGTTATTTTCGGTATATAACTTAATTAATGATTAATAAATAAAATTACCAAATTTAATAATTCTTTTCAAAAAATGATTAAATTCAGATAAGCCGAAAAACTTCAAACTTATTCATTTTCCCAGAATAACTCAAATATTCTTGACTTTCAGAATATTCATCCAAAACAGCAACTTTAATTTTCCCAATATCAAGCGAAAAAGTGAGATGTTTTGTTGCACAAATTAGAAAGTTTGGCGTTTTATCCAATGTAAATTCGTGTTCATTATAAGGATTTAAAGAATACTGGGAAAGATATGCCTTGAAAAAACAATAGTAATGGTTGTTGCCTATAAATTTACCTTTAGTTTTGGGATGAAATAAATCGTTTTTTATAAATGCCCAAGGTGTATTAATGCTGATTATTGATGGGTTTGTACTTAATATCTTTAATTCATATCCGAAGGTGTGTATTGGCAATGATGAATTTTCAACTGATGGAATTATAAATACTTGATTTTTGTTCTTTTCTAAAAATTTTATTATTTTTTGCTCCTTTGAAAATTCATTATCAAAATTATTTAATAGAAAATTAGAATGCGATTTTTTTGAGCTCACGGAATTATCAGGTTTATCATTTTTTAAAAAATCAACAAATTTCGTCAATTGCGGGATCGTGAATGTTTTGAAGAAAATGAAAAATGAATCTACATTGTTGTTGAATCTAACTGTAAATTTATCATAATCCCAGTCAAATTCGTTGAAAATAAAAACATCATTTTTGGAATTGTTCATTTCAAATTCATTTTTATAATTTAAGTTATCCTTTTCAGTATTTAATACCAACTCTTTGGTATTTAAGTCATCGCATTTGGTATTTTCTTCGGGTAAATCTTGATTTTCAAAATCTTCAACTGAAGGATAAATAATTTTTGATACCTGAAATATATTTTCATGGACTTTTCCACCAAAACAAATAAACATTCCTTGACACACAAAAGCATCCCCTTTAAATTCATTTAAATTTATAGGTATTGATCCACTTTCGTCTTCCAATACTTCTAAATCCTGTTTATTACGCGTGTATCTTCCGAATATATAAGAAAATTCATCTTTAAGCAAATAAATTGTTGTGATCTCAACTGGCAATTTAAATTTTAAGAATTTTATTCGTTCTGCTAATCCCCTTCTCCTTAGTTTAAAGTTTGTTATTTTAGTTTTTATATTATCCATTTCCAAGATTCTTTTTAAGTCTGTGATGGTTGGTTTCTTGTTTTTGATATTTTCAAGAAGTTTTTTCAAATAGATATTTATTTCTTGCCTTGAGAAAAGATTTTTTGTTAAAAATTTTAGTGACTGCATGTTGAGGACTATTCCGTTTTTTATTGTGAATTCGCGATAAATGTATTTTTCCATTGAGGGTCCCATGAAATTTGGGAATATAAAAGGATTTGTTGATGTAATCAGAAGTTAGTTATTTTTGAATATTAAATCTATATATCGCAAAAAGATTCTATAAAAATAGTTAGAATTGAAAATTTCACTAAATAGTAAGATTATTAAAGAAATAAAATTGTTAAAAAAGTCGATTTAACAATTTTAGTAACTTAAAGTTAAATAGCACTGTTAAACAATATTAAATTTAAATATCATGACATTTTAGAGATGCTTTTAAATAATTTCTTAATGGCATAAACCATGCAAGCATAAAAAGATATACAGTCATATAGCTGATTAAGACTTGGTATAATTAAGGACCGAAAAAAAAGATCGGTTTTTGTAAAAAAAACGTGTTAAAAACTTTACTTTCTTGATTGTAAAATATGAGATAAATAATTAACATACCAATATATTCTAATTATCTCAAAAGGTTTTATAGATTATAAGATAACATATTGTCACAATAATTTTTTTTACAGTCTTATTACCAAAAATCTTCTTTTTTTAGTCCTTATTTATAATATTTAAATAAAATAGAAAAGACATATTGAAGTGTGAATATAAGAGTGGCGATGCCAATTGGTAATTTTTTTTTACTTTTTTCGGTAAATTAGGAAATAGCGTAAAATCTAGGTGAGTCCTTTTATTCGGTCTTTTATGATGTATTATACTGTTTAACTTTGTAAATCCCATCTTCTTTAACTAACTCTTGGTTTTTTTTTGAAATTCAACTATTTTTGACTTCATTCTTCTTTTGTAATGGTCAATTTCATTTATATCTTTAAATTTAGTTTAGAATTTAATTGAATAATTTGATTTTTAAGGAAACTTGAAATATAAAGAATTTTGAATTCAATATTATTCTTTATTTGAGATACAACAAATTGTCAAAATTAGAAACTATAATATTTGGGTTCTCCAACGGGTTAGAGACCCCCCTCCAGATTTCTAAATCTTAATTGGTAAGAGCATAGAGTATGTTTCTTATTTCAAATAAACGTAAAATCACGAGATAAATCTAAATATATATTATTTATATTTAAAATAAAAAGATATATAGACATTTACCAAATTTGGTGTTTTGAACAAAATTTGGTAAATGTCTATATATCTTTGGATTTTTTATATTGATTATATATTTATATTTATCTCGTGATTTTACGTTTATTTAAAATAAGAAACATACTCTATGCTCTTACCAATTAAGATTTTCAAATCTGAAGGGGGGTCTCTAACCCGGATCATAAGTTACTTTTATGCTTAAGAAAAAATAGGTAAAATCTCACTATAAAGGTACATGTAATTTTTAGGAGGCAAGAAACTTGAAGAATAAAGGAAATGCCAAAATTCATGCTGATAAATAATATCAAATTAAATTTTTTAAAATTGAATAATAATTATACTATTACTAAATTTGTATTCGCCAAATTTAGTAATTGAATAATAATTATACTATTACTAAATTTGGATTTGCCAAATTTACTAATTGTATAATTATTGATCGATTTTGAAAATTTAATTTGATATTATTTATCAGCATGAATTTTGGCACATCCTTTATTTTTCAAGGTTCTTTTCTCCTCAAAATTACAGGTACCTTTAGAAGGCCTAATTGCTAGACATATTTATTTTCAAATAAGATAATTATTTGGTTTTAGGGTTAGGGTAGACAATTATAAAGGAAACGTTCTAAATTCTAAATTTTATTATACATATTCTTCACCTTATGATATTATTCTACCATTTATAACTAATGTTTTTAAAGTGACTGTTACTAAATAAAGTATTAATCATAAATGGTAAAATAATAACATAATGCGAAGCATATATGTATAATAAAATTTAGAATTAAGTACGTTTTCCTTTAGAATCGTCTACCCTAACCTTAAAACCAAATAATTATCTTATTTTAGAAGAAATATGTTCGCAATTAGGCCTTCTAAAGGTACCTATAATTTTGAGGAAAAAAGAAACTTGAAGAATAAAGGATGTGCCAAAATTCATGCTGATAAATAATATCAAATTAAATCTTTAAAATTGATCAATAATTATAAATTTAATTTGATATTATCTATCAACATGAGATTTAGCTCATCCTTTATTTTTCTAGTTTCTTTCCTCCTCAAAATTACAGGTACCTTTATAATGAGATTTTACCTTTTTTCCTTAAGCATAAAAGTAAATTGTGACCCGACTTAGAGACCCCCCCTCCAGATTTCTAAATATAAATTGGTAAGAGCACAGAGTATGTTTTTAATCAAATAAACGTAAAATCACGAGATAAACAAATATATATAATTAATATTTAAAATAAAAAGATATATGGAGATTTACTAAATTAGACGTGTAACGCCAAATTTATTAAATCTACATATATCTTTTTATTTAAATATTAATTATATATTTTTGTTTATCTCGTGATTTTACGTTTATTTGAAATAAGAAACATACTCTGTGCTCTTACCAATTTAGATTTAGAAATCTGGAGAGGGGTCTCTAACCCGTTGGAGAAACAAGCAATTTATGTGCAAATCTGTTAGGAACTAATTCTAAAAAACAATTTCTTTCGGTCGTATTTTATACTCTTCTAACCAACCACTGAACACCGGGCATCTCATCATAAATTGATGATGGATTTTCAATAATTCTTCCTTGTAAAATAGCTGTTTCATCTACTTGAACTTCAATATTATCGGCACCGATATGTGAAAATATCTGTGATCTGTTTTCTCGTATTTTATTTATGATTTTACTTTTCATTTTTAAATATGTTTGAGGATTTATCTCTGTTAATAGTTCCATATGTATATAATCAAAATTTGAAATAAAGCCATAAACTAAACGTAAAAATATGTTTTCCGGTTTTTAAAGGTTTTCAGGATTTTATTAGATGTGCAAGGAATTTTTTTTGCAGTTGGCGCAATAATAAAAAATGTTAAGCCTTTTTGAATCCTTTTTTAGTTTTTTGTTTGTATTTCCACAATGATCGCAACGAGTTATTGGAATAAACTGATTGTATTGTCTTAATAATTCCTTGGCCGCGTCATTATTAATGAAAATTTTGTGATAAACCGAATTTACATTTTTCATACCCTCCTTGAAAATTGACCTTTTATACAAAATTTGGGATTTTTTAAAAAAAATCAGAAAAATTTCAAAAAATTTTTTTTTGCAAAAAAACCCAAATTTTGTATAAGCGCACAATAATTTGTTAAAGTATGTAAATTAAATTCCTTTTTATTAATTTAAACCAATTTTAATTTGTTATGTGATTTAAACACATTGAATATTCGAATTGATATGCTTTATTCGTATTATTATCTCTGTTCATAGATTTTTTTTAGAAATACCTTTCCTTTTAAATATTTGAGAACTGTTAGATGTAGATATATCATAGCCTGAATATAATAAAGTTGCTTTTATTCCCACTTGAGTATATGTGGATCTTAGCTGTCGCGGGAGATTTTCAATTTTGATTCCGTATCATCTCTAACTTTACGACCTTTATTTTTAATAATTGATAAAATGGGTCTATCACTTTCCATAAATTGATGTATTTTCCGAAACACATTATAGGCGGTTCTCAGAGAAATATTGCATATTCGTGATATTTCTTTTTCGTTTTTTTTTTTTCATCAATAATCAGCATTTTGGTTTTTTTCAAGGTCTTTTTGCGTTATTGTCATTCTTTTTTTTCAGCCATAACCTAGTGTTTTTTAGAAAATAAATAATTTCATTTACAATTTTTTATTCTAAATAATTCTTATCCTGGGTTTTTAAAAGTTATATACCTTTTTTTCAAAGTTATAGATGCATTAATTTGAAATTTATGGACCTATTATCAAATTTATTGAGCCGTTCCAAAGTTATAGGCACATTACTTTTAGACTTATAGACACATTTACATAGTTATATAGACACATTTGACGTATTTATCGATGATCCGCCGGAATTCGTTCGGATTAATAAAATTTTTAACTCTTATTATGTTTTTTTCTTTTTTTTAACCCCTATTTTTTAACCCTTATTTTTGAACATTTTTTACCTTTTTTAACCATTATTTTCTAGCCCTTTTTTTAACTCTTATGTTTTTACATTATTTTTAAACATTACAGTCCCCCCCAAAAAAAAAAATAAATCTCCACTTTCGGGGATTTAAAAAAGTGGAGAATTACAGGGGGTGGCGAATTTTATTAGATGAAATTAAAAATAAAAAATGTTAATTTTATTTATTAAAATAATCGGCACAGAGTCCCCCAATAGACCAAGAATTAGACCTAAAAAGGGGATCAAAAAGATAAGTTCTTGAAATGCTCCCCGGGTTATTTTTTTGTGAATCGAGTTAATAAAAATTTTTTTTATTAAAATGGCATTATACACATTAAAAATCAGAGATTTTTATTGTATATATTACCATTTTAATAAAAAAAAATATTATTAACGCTATTCCCGATAATATTACTCGGGGCCTTAAAAAAACTTATTTTTTCATTACTTTTTTAGGTCTAATTATTTGTCTATTGGGGCTCTGTCAGAGTTTTTATAATTATAGATCCTTTTTTATTTATAGACACATTGTAAACTTATAGATACATTTTTCCAAAGTTTTAATCACATTTCTTTCAGAAGGTTAGATACATTTTTCAAAGTTAAAGACCCATGTTTTTAAGTTATAGACCAATTTTCATCAGTGTTATAGACCCATTTTCAGCAATGTTATAGACCCATTTTCATCAGTGTTATAGACCTTTTTTATAGTGTTATAGAACATTTATCCGGAGTTATTAATCATCCGCGGATTGTCGTTGAGTTTAATTTTTTTTTAACCCATATTTTTCACTCCATATTTTTAATCTCAATTTTTTCCCTTATATTTAACCCTTTTGCTTAAAGGAAAGCTGACATAGCCATAGTGAGAGTGTTTTTTTCAAAAATAAACACCCTTGTTTTAAATGAAAAAATTAAGAGAAAAACTTACAAAAATTTTACAGGGAGTTGTTAACGAAAGAAGCAGTCTCACTAGATACCCACATTGCTTTATGCGGGTCTCTATATTGAAGAATTTGAGGCATGTCAGATGTCGTAACAGATTCTGTAGGTATCAATTTCCTCTTCATAAAAATAAAATTTTTTATAATAATAAATTAAAAAACGAGGAAATATTAAAGGTAATTTATTTTCTATTACAAGGAGGAAGAACAGGGTTTATTCGTTCGATTACAGGAGTAAGTAAGCCTACGATACGTAGACTAAGACTTGCTCTAACAGGTATCTTGAATAATATTTTTAATAGAAATATTGGTAAAATAGGTGGGGGAAAGTGTGATTGTTGAGATAGATGAAAGTAAGTTCGGGAAACATAAATATAATAGAGGTCATACTGTCGAGGCTGTTTGGGTAGTGGGTCTTGTAGAGAGGACTGTTGACAGGAGAATTATTTTTGTGCCGGTAGAGAATAGAAATAGTAAAACTTTATTTTAAATTATTAGTAAATATGTTGATAAGGAAAGCATAATTTATACTGATTGCTGGAGAGGGTATAGTGGATTAAATAATGAGGGATGCTGACATTTTACGGTGAATCACAGTAAAGAGTTTGTTAATATTGATAATGGGGTGTACATCAATACTATTGAAGGTAATTGGTCTGCTCTTAAATCTAGTATTTCTTCACGATACAGAACACGTGCATATTCAATTTCCCCTCCTATTATACATGTTGAAGAGAAATATAAAAGAATGTTTGTTTAAAAAAGTACTTGAGGCGCTATAAAAAATAGTAAACATATTTTTTCTCAAATAATTTATTTATTATTTTAAAATTCTTTAGAATCAGTCAAAAAAATTAGGGGTGATTTTTTTTTTAAAAATCCTTAATGTGGCCATATATGCTTTCCCAGCTCCAATTTTATCATTCTATTACAACCACCACACCTTTTTTACTTAATAATTACAAGAGAAAAGGCAAATTTAACATTTCTTTTTGTTCAACAGAGAAAAGCTTCCCATCGTTATTTAGACTTTAAAATAGAATGTCCGACATAGAGGGTTACACTATTTAAATTAAAAATAGAATAAAAACGAATCTTATGGTATATTTTTTTGCGCTATATTGCATAAAATGCAATTTTGGACTTTTTAGCAAAAAAAATTGTATTCTGTGCAGTAAAGGTCACTTATAAGTTACAGATAGATTATTTGAATGTATTTTTATCGTATAATAACTCGACAACTTACCGATAATTATAATTTTTTCTTGAATTTTGAATAACTTCTTTTGTTCATGATTGGATTAGTAATGTACTATTTTTACATTTAGAAAAAATTATTAAACTTCAATGTCATATTAGATAAATTTTTATTATCTATACCAGGTGTGTCAAAACTCGGTTCACCATATTTTTTTTGAGATCTGCAAGTTTTTCAAAACGGCTATTTTTCAAGTTTACTTTTATACAGCTATTTAGTTGTGTCAAAACACGAGGCTCACCATATTTTTGAGTCCCGAAAGTTTTTTTGACGGCTATTTTTCAAGTTTACTTTTATACAGATATTTCTAACTGCATTTAAAATGTGTAAGATATTTTTTCAGAATGATCGTTTTGTGTTTCTAAAATTTTATATATTTTTTAAACACTTATATATATATATTACATGCTGGCAACATCCATAGCTGCCAACCCGGAGAGTTGTCTCCAACCATAGTCTTATGACCTTTGGTTCCTGGTGTTCCGATAA
>SDVU01000515.1:0-12700 GCA_016256075.1 Dictyocoela muelleri | reverse complement strand
TCACCCATGGTGAAAGGTAACTGGCACGATGAAAACATTTTAAATAAAGGTAAATTTAATAAAAACAAGTCTTTGATCATTCGCCACCTGAGATCATGTGAAGCTTTTTTTAAACTAATACGCTACCAATCTTAATATTGTAAAATCTAAATGTAATATTTGTAATTAGACACCTCCTTCGCTATTTTTATCATACACAATCTACTCTTCTGATATAAAATTTTCTAATATTTAATATAAAAAAGAGACAAATAGGTAAATTTACATATTAATTACAACAATCTTATTTTATCATTATTAGAATTCTTGTTATGGATTCATTTTATCTCGATTGACATAATTTCATTTATATTTTATAATCTTATACATAAAAGTAAAAAAATACTTTGCCTTATATAAAAAATTATTATTCATTAGGTTCTTATCTTAAAACATAATTGGACATTTTGAAGAGTTGGCATTTTGAGAAATCGGAATTTTGGGGACTGGTCATTTGGGGGATTAGGCATTAGGGGTACAGGTAACTCGAAAATTTTATTTCAGTAAGAGTTCATAATAATTTTAAGGTTAACAGTCAAAAATTTTGTAGGTCAGTGTTCACATTAAGAAGAACTATAAGTATTTTAATATTGAAAATATCAATAGACGCCGTTTTTACTTCAATAGCATTACAAAAAGCATATCTTGTTTTTTCACTATTTTCTGAAAATCGCATATATTCTAATAAGAGAGTTTGACAGTCTCTAATAGTATATTAAACTAATTTAGTGAAAAACTCCCCGAACGTAATATTCTAGTCAGCTGTGACTCAATATTATTAGACATTAAATCAATGCGTCTTCTTACTGAATCTTTTCTAAGTAGCAACTAGATATCTCTGGCATCATAAGATTTTAAAACATACGTACGAGAGAATTAATTGATGCTTGAGGGGATGTTTCGGCTATTGTATCGGCATTATATTCTTAGCTATCGATAAATAAATTTCAAAAGATACTTTTAAACATATATTCCTTTACTTATGTACCACAATAAATGTATTTCAATATTGAATTGTTGTTCTTGAAAAACGAACCCAATCCTAAAATTTTTCAATGTTGTAGTTAGCTTTTTCAGCATTGGATGTAAAAAGTTGTTTTTTAAACCTCTTATCCTCATCATACTGTTCGAAAACGCGCTTCCACAGAAAAAATAAAAAGGGTTGTTATTATATGCGAAGAAGTAATGAAAAAATATTCTTGGTCGCCTTTTTAATTTTTTTTTCTTACTTTTTTTCTTCTCTATCATTTGTACCCCATTTTTAAAATTTTTAAATTCGTTATTATACACTTTAATGTGTAAAGTACACTGTGGTGTGCCATTTTTCTAGTGATAATCTCTGTTTTAAAGTCTAAGGAAAAGTGAATATAAATTAAAAAGGTAAAATCCGAAAAACATACATTTGTGAAAAATGATAATTGACTTAAAGATGAAATAAATAATGCTCTAAAACACTTTTAATAAAATAATCTTAATTTTTTGGATACCTTCTCTCATTATCATGTTTTTCAAAAAATCTTAAACTTAAATATTTCTATCTCGTTATCCGGAAACACGTCTATACTGGACGAGTTGTCGGATTTTCGTTCAGATTTTGAAACTTGATTTATAATGAGGAAATCATTTTGTAGAAAGCCAATAAAACGGAAACATTTTATTATAAAAGGATTTGCTTATTATAAATTTTTTTTAGTAATATAGCAGTCTTATGACGATGTAAAAATAGGAAATGCCGCGTACGCGTTTTAATAAAAAATAAATCTATATTAAAGTGAACGTAATCACAAGGAAAGTTACGATGATAATATAGCCTTGTTAATATAAAATAAAGATTCGAATTACACTGAATATAATAAAATAATTGAGAAAATTAATAAGTTTTAAAGTTTTCAAGAAGTAAATTTCTGAAAATAATGACATTTCTATTTAAAATTACAAAATAAATCAGATTTAAAAAATTTTTTATTTAAATATGTTTTTTTTATTTAATTATAATTATTTTGAGAAAATTAAATTTTAAATTGCGGACTAAAAAACTTTATTATCTTTATTTAAATTTAAATATTCAAAAGATTTTTTAAATCATTAAAAATACAATATATTTCCTTTTCATTCATAAAATTTTAATTTTTTTTATAAAATTTATTTATAACCATAAGGGTATGCAAATTCTGACCTAAAATCCGGTAACTCGTCCACACAGGACGAATTTCCGGGCAGCCGAGTTTAATAAAACTCGCCAAATTGAAAGCTGAAAAACTCGCTTAAAGCGAGTTTTTGGTCTGCCTAAGAAAATAAATTGGAAACGAAAATTAGTAATTTATTTATTTTTTTAACAAGTAATTATTATTTTTTTTCTTTGCGTTTAAATAAATCTGGCCAGGTCGAAATATATATTATATGTTGACAACATCCATAGCTGCCAACTCGGAGAGTTGTCTTCTACAGTGGTCAGTGTCCTTTGGTTATTTATGTTCCCAAAAAACGTCGCTTCCTAAGCTACCCAGAAAACCAACTGAATACGCAATTTTCTTCCTACCTATGACTCAGAGGATACTGGTAATTAGAAGCTTTTTCATGATTTTTTATTAATCACTACATTTTGGAGAGATGCGTCGCCGCGCTCTTCCCCACGCCTAAGAGGGTTTCTTCTGCTTAATATCAATATTAGACCAAATCTTAATCAGCTATACCACACTTAAAAAAAACTGTATATTATACTATAATTTTATATTTATGACCGCTTAATCTCATTCTCTCGTTATTTATTAAATATTGACGTCAGAGGTATTCGAACGCGATGCTTAAATTTCACATTCAAAAGTTTTAACACTGATCTATCTGACCCAAATTTTTTTCCCGTTCACAAATTATTGCATAAAATTTTTCTATCATGCAAAATTTAAGCATATAAATTTTTCACATACAACAAAATTTTCATAAAATATACAAAAAAAATGGTTCTAGCCTTCCTTGCGAGCCCCCGCTCCTCTAAAAAATATCTCAAACTACTTAATATGGAATTAGCAAATTGTATAAAATTTTCTTTATATATTTTTATATACATATTGTAAAGATCAGTTTTCAATATAAGCCAAAATTACCGAGTTTTGTAAAATTGAGCAAAGCCGTAAATTTACTTAACACAGTAATATCGGCATATATTGAAAACTGGGTTTTACAATATGAATTAAACAAATATATAAAGAAATTTTTATACCCTTTGCTAATTCCATATTGAGTAGTTTGGGATATTTTTTTAGAGGAGTGGGGGTTCGCAAGAAAGGTTAGAACCCCAATTTTGACCATCAATGGAAAAATTATGAATTTTTTTCAAAACATGGAGATTTAGAATCTCAGAATTTATTCTTTAATTCATTTTTTAAATTCTCAAAAAAATATTTTTCACATTTTAAAAAAAATCGTTTTTTTAAAAATAAAAAATAAAAAATCTTTCGAAAAATCTATTAAGGTAGAAACATAAGAATAAGCACTTGTTTAAAACTTTTTAAGTCATAAACCCATTTTCGTTATTATAGTAGTCACAAATTGAAGCCTTTTGAAAGTTCTTAAAGCATTTATGATTCTTTTATTTTCCCAAAATTTAAAGGCTTCATTTTTCTAGAACCCGATCTATTACAAGTTATAATATCGTTACTTTGCCTTTATATTGCTTAGCACCTTTTCTTACTCGCGCTAATAAGCTCTTGGTATGGGAAAATTTGTAAAAAAAGGTAGTTTCATCACAGTTAATATATTTTTTACTCTGTAAAAAAGAATCTTATAAAATTTGGTAATAAATTCACACAGATTTTCTGAGTTTTTATTAAAGTTTTTTCCAGAACACTGCTTAAGTAAAATATTATGAGTCGATTAAACTTAATAAGCCGACCATTTAATGCATTAAAATCAGAACATTTATCCTGATCATCTTCAGTGATGCGATACAGTTCTTTGTACAAAGCAAGTGTATTTATTTACTCGTAATATGGCTTCAGTAGCGAAATTTTTTTGGTTCTCAACAACATCAAACCATTTTATTAATTGTACATCGATAAGATTGTACTTTAGGAACTTGAAACGTTACAAGAGCCTCCATTGGTAGCATTAGCCTCTTTTATAGAAGTTTTTTGTTCATGCAGTTTTTAATAGATCTTATATTAATTGATTTTTCATTTTTTTTTGCTAAAAAAGTTAGCAATATCACTGTCGGGCGATATGGTGATGTATTCCTTGTACCCTATCACTTAAAACTTTTCTTTTAGAGTGAGACACTTCATCTGTTTTTCTCAGTCCTATATTTGACATTTTGATGGTGATGAAAAAAAATTAAATTTAAAAAGATTGGAAATTTTTTTTGGGGGGTGAGAAATTTAAGGGGTATTTGAGAAGAGGAACACTGTATATATAAAATAGGTAATATATTCGTCTTTATTTCCACTAAAATTGTATATAATTACTCATAAATGACAGTTCATGATTTAACAGGGCCCGGCGTAAACTCGTCATATGACGAGTGTAGGCCTCCTCGTCATAAAATGTAATTTGTTTATAAATGCCTAAACTCGTCATATGACGAGTTGATGCTCTTTAAAATATATTTTTAAATTTATAATGACCGCGTAAAATATGATAAAAAAAATTATTTGGTTCAGATAGCTCAATGATTAAAACTCTTTAATGTAAAATTTAAGTATTGAAATTCGAATATCCCTTGGGCCAAACTCTAAAATAAATAATTTGGAATGACAATAAGCAGTCAATAACTATATAAATATAGTATTAATATACAGTTGTTCTAGTGTGTTATAGCTGATTATGGCTTGGCCTAATATTAAAATGGCCGAAAGAACTCTTTTAGGTGTTAGAGGAGTACAGCGAGGCATCCCGGTAAAAAGTAGTAGAACTAAAATTTCATTAAGATGCCCTTAATCCATTTATATTACTGTTTAAAGCATAAACTCTTCAGATACCGTGTTGGTGATTTATAGATATTACATTTCATGCCGATTTGGCATAAACTCGTCATATGACTAGGTAATGCTCACCGGAAATAGGAAATTATCGTTTTTATTTTCCCTATAATTGTATATAATTGCTCATAAGCAACAGGGCGCGATTTTAATGTCTCATCACAATACCATTCATCAGAATTTTCTAAATATAAAAAATGAGTTCTGGTGCTAAAAATCATAATTCTATTTATGAATGTATTCCTGAATAAAAAATAATGTAAACTTCAGAAGAAAAAGTCTTCTTAATACTTTCAGGTATTTTATCTTCTTTTGTTAGATAATTTTTTGTGATTTCTTAATTTTGTTATACTATCAACTAAATTATGTTTTTTTGGTAAATATTTAGATAATGATGTTGTAAGTGCCCTTTTTTTTCAAAACTATATCCTTTGGCCGCTCAATTGTCATTAAGATCTTTATTTGCATATATATTTCAGATTTTATGATTCATTCTTATTTAAATCAGCATCATTTGTGTTTCGATTTCTAATTTGCTAATTTTCATCTTCAAATACAATATCCTCTTTGCATTTTATATCTCAGTATCTCCAAGTAGAAAAATTTTCTTTTTTCCGCACTATATTATAAGAAAAACCCCAATACAAAAATAACTTACCTCCTCCCGACTTTTTATTATTTAATTTTACCATGATTTATAGGGGGTCTAAATTTATATATATTAAGTCCAATCGCTAAATTAGGCGCAATTTTGACAATTCGTCACATTGTGGTGAGTTGCCGGATAGCCATAGCAAACCGAAGTAAAATTATTTGCATAATTGTGAAATTACTGAAACTACAAAAATTAAGATTTTTTATTAGATAAAACTTAAATGATTATATCATAGCATTGATAAATTGAAATAAAATAAATTTATGCAATGCTGCCTATACAATTTTGATGTAATATTTTATTGAGTAAAATTATTGAAACCCAAGAGATAATACATTATAAAAAAGATTTACATGTCTCCAGGTGCTACTTAGAGACCCCTAAACTCTGAAAATCACCAGAGAACCCTTTAAGAATCTCAGAGCCACAAATGGGTCCGCGTGGATCACTTTGAGAAACACTGATCTAAATTTTTAAATTTTTTTATCTTATTTTGAATTTACGTTTTTTAATTCCAAAATTACCCACCCAAGAAACATTTTTCTATTGTAACCAACTTTGGAAATATCAGGGATTATAGCAGGGGTTGGCAATCTTTTTATTGAAAATTGACTCACGATCATAGCAAAAACACAGATGGGTACAAGTTATACTAAATAAATAAAAAACACATTTTAAGCCTAAAAAATTATTCAATATATTTATACTTTCATAAAATTTATTGCTTAAATTTGCACATTTATTAAATTTAAAAATAATTAGCAAAAAGTTGAAGCTTTTAAGCGTAGGTGATTTTTAAAAATTTTTTTTGATTAAATATTTAAACGCCTCGTGGGTACATCCCCAAACTCTCGCGGGTACGCTGTTGTCGACCCATGGATTATAGTGCAATTTATAATATTTATAGCCTATTGCATGTTTGACATTCATTAATAACCACTAATTACAATTTCACTAAACAAGAATATGAATTATAAAAAAATACAAATTAATGTTTTAAAAATATTGTGAAAATCAAAAATTATTAATAAAAAGACATCTATAAAATAATTTAAAAATCATTAAAAAAAATAAATTTGAACCAAATATTGCCAATAAACAATTTTATAATTCATTAATAATGAAACAAATTTTAAAAAATCAATTAATAAAATTTCAATAAATTGAATTTCAATAATAAAAATTCAATTTATAAAATTTCAATAATAAAGTTTCAATTAATAAAGTTTCAATTAATAAAGTTTCAATTAATAAAATTTCAATTAATAAAATTTCAATTAATAAAATTTCAATTAATAAAATTTAAATTTACAAAACCTTTAAAATCAATTTATCCATAAACAAATTTCATCAATCCATCAATAAATAAAAAAATTTTCGCATAAAACAAAATAAAAAACAAACCCCTTCATCATGACAAGTACATCAGACAGTGAATACTTCAGTAGCACAGAATCAGACGACAATGAAAGTGTAGAATATGATACAAGCAGTACATCAAAACAAGAACAAATTGATAATAATTATAATAAACAAAAAATAAACGGGAATAATGTTAACAATATCAATAATGTTAACAATGTTAATGTTAATCATGGACAGTCGTTTTATAATCCATCAAATAATTATCTTTATAGACCGATAAGTAGCATTAAGAGTCAGTATTCAGCAAATTCATTTTATAGCTATACAGGACCGTATAATCAAGAATATAATCAGTATAACTCTTTTAATCAACAATATAACCCATACAATCAACAATATAATCCATACAATCAACAATATAATCCATACAATCAACAATATAATCCATACAATCAACAATACAACCCATGCAATCAACAATATAACTCTTATAATGATTATAATAATACGTATGATAGTCCTCAATATCAATCACAGCTTTCCAACAATTACTTCAACAAAATTGAAAATAATGAAAGAAATATTTTTAGAACACCAAATGTTAATCAAATGATGAACTCAAATTCAACAATTAATACTAATGTTAATAATAGCAACCCTTATCAAAATCCAAACATCAACCCAATAATAAATCCAATCACCAATCCAATAATGAACACAAATATTAATCCATCAATAAATCAAACAGCAACGATGGTTAATAACCCGATTCCTGTTAAAACATCTACCCCTGATGATACACCTTCTTCAAAACGTGATAAAATAAGTCCATTCAAAAGACGACGAAAAGCAGCAATCAAACCAAAAGAAATTGTTGAGATAATCGAAGAAGAAGAAATTGATGAGTTCAGTGAACCTGAAGATCCTTATGAGAAGTTGTTAAAATATGATCCTGTTAATGAAAGGTATTATGTTAAGTTTAGATATAAAAGTTATCTTCATTGTGATTGGGTTGATAAGAAAGAGATTGCAAAGACTAAGGTTGGGTTAATGAAGATTAAAAGGTATAGAATTGAAAACGAATATAAACACCCCAAAGTTCTAAAGATTGAAGTTAAAAATGATAATGAAATTAAAGATTTTAAAAATAAAGAAATTGAGAATAACGAAATTGAAAATAAAGAAATTGAAAATAAAGATATTTCTAACAATAATATTAACAATGATGACTTTAATGATAATAATGACAATCTTAAAGATAATAACGAAGATATTAATAACAACGATGAAGAAGAAACATACTACTTCGATCCAGAATTAATAAAAGTCGAAAGAATAATAACAATTGATAGAGACGAGGATGGTAAAAAGATATTTCTTATTAAATGGGGTAAAATTCCTTATGAAATGAGTACCTTTGAATTTGAAGATCATGTGAAAGACTTGGAAGGATTTGATGAGGAATTTATAAACTTGAAAAAGAGATACACGACAAGAATTTCTAAATTGCAACCGGGGTGGAGACCATCAAAAGAACATTTCATAAAATTTGTTCAAAGCCCCGAATTTTTAAACGGGAATAAATTACGTTCATACCAACTCGAAGGTCTCAATTGGCTGTTAAACAGATGGTACTACAGACAAGGGTGTATAATGGCCGATGAAATGGGATTGGGAAAGACAGTCCAGAGTGTTTCATTGGTACAAACTGTGTTTTCACGATATGGATATCCTGGACCAGTCATGGTGGTTGCACCTCTATCAACAATAATACATTGGGAACGAGAATTTAAAAACTGGACTAATCTCAGAGTATTAATGTTTCATGGTTCACAATTGGCCCGAGATTTAATTTATAAATATGAATTTTACTCACCATCAAAAAATTATCTTTTTGACGTATTAATCACCACCTACGAAATGGTCATGGGAAGTCAAAAACAATTGTCAGAAATAAACTTCACCTTCGGAATATTTGACGAAGCACATCGTTTGAAAAATCCAAATTCAAAAGCAGTTCTCGCCTTAAAAAACATAAACTTCGAACACAAAGTTCTACTTAGCGGAACCCCACTTCAAAACAACCTTACCGAACTCTGGAGTCTCTTAAACTTCATTGATCCCATAAAATACCAATCAGTACAAAATTTCCTACAAATTTACAAACTTGAAAATTGCGATGATGTTGAACGACTTCAAACCTTATTAAAGCCAATAATGCTCCGTCGCATGAAAGACGATGTTGAAAACATCCCTGCGAAAGAAGAAACAATAATTGAAGTTGAACTGACAATGATACAAAAAAGATTCTACAGAGCCATTCTTGAGAAGAATCTGAATTTTTTAAGAAACAAAAATGAGCATGCACCTAATCTTTTGAATGCAATGATGGAGTTACGTAAGTGTTGTATACATCCATATTTGATATCCGGTGCTGAAGAAAAGATTCTTGGTGAATTGAATATGAATTTTGATTATCTTTATCAGAAGAGTAAAAGTAATGATAATATTAATGATGCCAATAAAATCAATATTAAAAATGATAAAATCAATATTAATGATGATAAAATCAATATTAATGATGATAATCAAATTAACAACGATCAAATTAATATTTATAATCAAATTAATAACAATCCTAAAAACTCAATTGATGATTACTACAGAGTTTTAATTCAAAGTTCTGGAAAATTGGTCCTTCTTGACAAACTTCTCAATAAATTAAAAAATGGGCATAAAGTTTTAATTTTCTCTCAAATGACCAGATGTCTTGACCTTCTGAGTGATTATTTGAATTACAGAAAATATAAATTTGAACGCATAGATGGCAGTGTTAGAGGTGATCATCGTCAAGCAGCAATTGACAGATTCACAGCAGATAAAGATATTTTTGTTTTTCTATTATGTACACGTGCAGGAGGTGTAGGGATAAACTTAACTGCTGCTGATACGGTAGTTATTTTCGATTCTGATTGGAATCCTCAGAATGATTTGCAAGCACAGGCTAGGTGTCATCGAATAGGACAGACTAATGAAGTAAAAATTTATAGATTAGTGACACGAAATACTTATGAGAGGGAAATGTTTGATAAAGCAAGTCTTAAGTTGGGACTTGATCGCGCAATTCTTACCAAGACAAAAGTTAAAGATGAAATTGATCAAAATGATAAATCTGTTGATGATAAATCTATCGATGACGATGAATTTAAAGATGAATCTCTCAATTTATCAAAAAAAGACGCAATCGAAATTCTTCTAAAAAAAGGTGCCTATGGTGTTCTCATGGAGACGGACGATGTAAGTCAAAAATTTTGTGAAGAAGATATAGATCAAATTTTAGAAAGGCGAACGAAAATAGTCAAACACACAGACTTATACAACAAAGGAAATATATTCAGCAAAGCAACTTTTCAAGTTGACGAGGAAATCGATGATCCATTCTTTTGGGATAATCTTTTATCAAAAAAGAAACTTGGAGAAAATGAAGGTAAGATTAAACGACAGATCCGAAGATTAGCACGTGATGGAGAGATTGATGAAAATGTTGATAAATTATTAAGTGATGTTGAAAATAGAATTCAAGAAATGAAATGGTATCTCGAGAAAGTTAAAAAATGTCAAAATGGTGATAAAAGTGATAAAAATAAAAATCTTATGGAAAGAAATAAAAATATTGATGAAGACGAATTTTCATCATCATCTTCAGATTCTCTTGATGAAATAAAACCCCACATGAATGATTTAGTTGCAGAATTAGAAACACAAGTTGATATTTTAAAAGAGGAAAATTTCAATGAAGATAAATTTAAAGACGATGAATATAATAATAAATCTAACGATGATAAAACCAATGATTCTATCTATTACAAAATATTACCACAAACTAAAATTGACGATCTTTATCTTTTAATTTTTCTAAAAACTATGAAGAATGGTATACCATCTTTAAAGAATATTACAAATATTCAAAATCCTTATTTAATCCTTAATCAATTGATTTTTTATTGCCAAGAAATTTTAGATTCAAAAGTAAAAGATGATTTTATGCTATACATGACTGGATATAAAAATGAAATCGTTGTTGATTTTAATAAAGAGAATGAAGTTGATAATGATAGTAAAACTAATAATGATAGTAAAATTAATAATGATAATAAAATTAATAATGAAGAAGATTTAATGAACAATAATATTAAGACTAATAATCTTACTAAGAAATATAATTTTAATATTAACAACAACTCTTGTGACTTAAAAATTTTTAAAAAGATATCCGACCCTTTTTTTCTTAAATATACCGAAATTTACAAAAAATATTATCAAAAATTCCTTTTGCGGATTCAAATTATAAAAATTCTTGAAAATTTAAGCTTAAAATCAACATTAACTGAAGAAGAAGAAAAAATTATCAATTTAAATATTGAAAATGGTTACGATAATTATAAAGATGAATTCAAGAAACAATTCAAAGTTAGAAATAATCATGAATTTAACCAGAGAGTAAGAAAGATTGTTTTGAAAATGAATAAAGAAGTTCATAATCGAGATAATTTTGATGAAGAAAATGTAAATAAAGTTAAAGAAAGAAATTCTGATAAAGCTAAAGTTAAAAGTGATATCAAAAAAGATATTAAAAATGATAATAAAGTTAAAAAAGATGATAAAGATAAAAATGATGATAAAGTTAAAATCGAAGTTTTAAATGATGATAATATTAATGATGATATTAAATTACTCCCTCTTATCGATAAAATATTTATCTTTGGTAAACCAACTGAATTTAATAAAGATTTTTTCGATGACGTTAATGAAGCTGAAACTGAAATTAAAAAAATTAAAAAAATGAGGAAATCTCGACGAGTAGGAAAATATACAGTTTTTGAAGTTTTGAAAAGAGTTGAACTTTTTGATAAACTTTTGAAGATTTATAATAATAATATTAAAAATAACAAAAAGAAAAAAAATATCAAAAGTTATTTAAAGACTAATAATGAAGAAAATGAGAATATTTTATTTGAAGTTTTAAAAGGTGGTATTTCTGATGGAGTTTTAAAAATTTATAATACAACAGAAGAGTTGATTGTTCAGAGGTTGGAGAAAATTGTTGGTGAAAATTTATAAATTGGATTTTTTAAAATTAAATTTATAATTTTATTAGATTAAGTTTTATTAGATTAAGTTTTATTAGATTAAGTTTTATTATAATTAAGTTTTATTATAATTAAATTTTATTATAATTAAATTTTTATTTAATTAATATTTATTAAATTATTTTTAATTCATTAAGTTTACAATTTTTATAAACTTGAGATTATAATTGTTATTATCAATAATAATTTTTATTATCTTTAATAAGGTTTTATTATACTCTTCATCCATGGTGGGTTTAGACTTCTATACATACATAAATATTTCTATTAAAAATAAAATAATTTTTGGGCAATTTCATTAAAAACTGTATTTGATTATACAGGGTATTTCATAAACAAACGGACTAAATCCCAAAACAAACGGACTAAATCCCAAAAACAAACGGACTAAATCCCAAAAACAAACGGACTAAATCCCAAAAACAAATGAACTAAATCCCCAAAACAAACGGACTAAATCTCAAAAACAAACGGACTAATTTTCAAAAATAAACGAATTAAATTTCAAAAATAAACGG
>SDVU01000514.1:0-12712 GCA_016256075.1 Dictyocoela muelleri | reverse complement strand
TGCTGATCATAAATCTTTATAATTTGTTATTAGTTAAGAAAATGAATATGCGTTTATTTATTTACAAACTGTATATAATATAAGCATATAATTATCACTTTATCAAATTTAAGAGAATAAAAATAAAAATGCTGATTTTTTAATAAGATTTATTGAAATAAAATATAAAAAAATGGAGAAAACAATAAATGAAAATACAGAGATAAAAGATTTTCTAAGATTTACAAGAGATATGAAATAGCGCGAGGGCAAACAAGAAAAATATTTACATAGAAATCTTGTCCATTTAACAGAAATAAATAATTCAAAACAAAAAAAATATTTACAAAAAAAAATCAATGATTTTATTAAAGAATTTTTCTATGAATGTCAAAAATGTCAGTAAAATAAAAATTAAATAACTTAAGAAGTGAAATTTCATGTGATTAATATCAAGAACAACAAAATGATATTGTCACTTGAGACACAAAGAGGCCGCAAACTTTGAAACATTTATTAACGCCAAGGAATAAAAGACAAAAATATTTTTATATAATAGCCATTGTTGATCTATTCTGTCATTGCAAAGAATTGCAAATCCTCTACTCTATATATTTAAGAATCATATTCGCCCATAAAGAACAATACATAGATATTCATAAACCTCTATAAAATCTCTTATCGATAGTGGGAGACAATTTACATCAAAATGAATTCGAGAATATTGCGAATAGAATGTACACATAAAGACGGTTTTTTATAACTCACTGAAACGCAGTGGTCGATAAAATTGAACAGAAAATCATATTAATGCAGGTCTATTAAAAAGGAAATAATTAATAAAAATGAACATTCTATATAGAAATGAATAAACATGGAATTAAATATTACAACAAGTTATTGTCTATATGAGATAAAAATATAAACTTATTTCTAATAAAGCTAATGAATTTTTTGAGTTAAAAAAAAGCAAAATTATAAAAACATATGCAAGAAAAATGTGTCAATACGCTAATTATAGACAAAGACGTTTTATAATACAAAGAATGCGTAAAATACTCAAAAAGAATCTCTAACCTGTTAAAATTGCGAAGAGATGAGAAATACGGGTCTTGTCTGTTTTAAAGCCACATTTTTTTTAGAAACTATGGCTATAAAACAGACAAAAGCACTTTTGTAAAATAATAATAAATTTAATAAAATGTTACAAAAATTATACCTATATAGAATTTAAAATTCTAAAAACAACAACTGAAATTTTCATAAATATTGAATGCACACTCGAATTATTATTGAAAACAGCATATTAAAGAGTGTTGATATTTGTAGAAGCTTCGGTAATATGTCAAATTTACTTATTTACCTGGAGAAAACCTCAAAAAGAATTGTTTATCGATGCACTTATAAAAATTATCGTCAAATAATCCAATTTCTACATTTAAATGTAAAACAATTGTCTTAATTAATATTATTTTTTTTCTGATGTTTAATTCATATTATTATCTTGATTAAATGCGTTTATATTTTTATTTTAAAATTTATTAATGTAATAATCTATTTTTTTATTTTTGAAATTTTAAAAATTCGAATTTTCTAATAAATATAATAAAAATTAAAATAATAAAATATTAAAAAACCAAAAATATATTTTTAAAAAAAATTAATAAAAAAAAAAAATAAATAAAATCAATCAAAGGGGGGACCCTTGGGTGTGGCCATTAAAACAGACAAGACCCGGAAAGACCCTACGAAATTTTAAAATTCTATAAAATAGCATAAACATGAATATTAACGTTAAAGGAAAGCCAGAAAAAATTCAAAAAAGAACATTCGTCTTCTTAAGAAGATTGAGAATGTAACGCTAATCATAGAATACGACTAGAAAAACACAAAAATTCAGACCGACATATAAAACATATAAATATAAAAAAAATGAATAATAAATATAGAGACTCTAGAATCAATATATTTTTTAGAAATGAACTTAAATTATTCAGGAAACTCTACGATAATCGACAATATTGATAAAAACAATGTTTTTTTTATTATGAGCGAAATATAAAACTGTAAATGGTGCGACAATAATGAAGACATGTGTGGTAAATTAAGAGGATAAAATTTAATAACTATTTACGAAAACCCATACTATTTTTTTGTTATTTACTGTCACCTTTTCGGGAGACATGGCAATATACAATTTTTTTTTTAGATATAACACTTTTAAAAAAAATCACCTCAATTAGAGAATTAAAATATAGAGTATCATACGTTGTTCTATTTCGTTGTAGTTATGCCATACATAGTCTCATTTAAATATAACATGATATCTAGCAGTAGTATGTTTTATTCTGTGATTCATATATCGAATTGCAGTAAAAGTATAATCATCTTGGTAGGCTAATCGCTCTCCGAATAAATGTAATTATTTTACCAAATGCTTCGCGTATACAGATATGCTTTCTAACTATTTGTTTGAGGAGTATTAATATATAGCAGTCCGCAGTTTCGCCCATAGCATTTCTAGGGTTTATGCTCAATTATAGACCTCAGCTTTCTCATGATTTTTTTTCTATTTTAAAAATCAAAGAATCTCTGTTGTAAGTAATATTTCTTACCTGTTCTTTGTATTGGCAAGTTATTAATAAATATTATGATGACAATATCTATAGCTGCCTATCTAACAAGTTTGCTACAACAGTGACGGAAACCTCTAATACCAGCCGGTGCTGCCCATGGGAATAAATTTGCTTGTCTGTATGAAAAAATTTGTCCGTTTCGGTGAGAAAATACTTTACTAGTCCTCAGATAATATATATATATATATATAATTATATCTTAAAAACATCGATGACTGCTTAACCGAAAAGTTCTCACCTACCATAGTCTTTAGATTTTTGTTACCCTTGTTCACGTAATACGTCTCTCATAAGCTACACAAAGGCTCCGGTGTTTACGTGATTTTAGACTTTTAATATCTCTGCAGGATACGAGTGATTAGAGGCTGTTCCATGGTTTTCCATTTTCGCATTCTTTTTTGCATAGATACGTCATCGCAGTCATCCTCACAGCTACTAGCCATTTCTGCTTTATTTTATAATTATACCCAGTCTTAAAGAGCCATATCACACTGGAACAACCCTATATTAATCCTATATAGTTATATACATATTTATCGCATAATGTCAACCCTATTTATTTATTTGGTGAAGTCTGCGGGATTACACCCCCGATGCGTAATTTTAAAAATCGAGATTCTAAAACAATATGAAATCCCTCAAGTAATCGATTTTAGGAGAGAGTCGTTTTATTTTGATTATAAATAATTGTATATAATTTGCCCTTAACGAATTATTTAATACTTTGACCGGTACGCGATTTTAATAAACACTGTGACCGGACCGTAAGAAAAAAAAAATTGAGCACTCGTCTACAACCATAGTCTTTAGAGCTTTAGGTACTGCTGCTCATATAATATGTATGTTACTAATATACCCAGAAGCCAACTATTAAACGATTTTGTATACTCAATGATTCAGGATACAGGAAATTATTTTCTATATAATTTTTGTTTTATTTTTCACATTTTTGTTTCCTATTTGAGTCTTCGCAATTCTTCACACTTAGGCGAGTCCATTCTGCTTCATTCACATATTAGACAAAGCCTTGAAAGCTATATGTATTTGAAAAATGTATATTACTACAATTTTTTTATAGTTTTTAAATACTTAATGTCATTCCTTCATCATTTATAAAAGAGTGACATAAGATTGATTCGACCCTTGACGATAAATTTTACAAGAAAAAAGTTTGAACATTTTGCTATCTGGCTCGAAAGATATAAATATACCAAGATATGATTAAAAATATATTTTAGCAGCAAAAATAGAATTCATAGATCTAGGTGTAGAAAACTGTAGTAAACCACATATATCTAATCAGATTGATTAGAAAAAAAGTTGTAACATTACAGGTAATATGAAAATCATAATTTATAGTGTCAAAGAAGAAACTTATTTATTTATTGGCAAAAAAATAAGAGTAATTTTTTTTTTTGTTAATGAGATTTCTCCGAACACAAAAATAGAATGAAACATTTATAGAACCAAAATATTGTAATTATAAAAGCTCACTTATGACTTATTATACATACAATTACGTCTTTTGAGTTCGATCGACATTAAAATATACATAAAAAATTTAAATAAAAAAATTGAATAATAAATAGAAAACACCAGAGTTTGAAATAACATTATAGGATTATACGAAAAATTAAACCTGAAAATTCTATTTTTTAGAACTTAACTATAGTAGATATTTTTATTTGGATGAAAAAAAGTGCCGCGCGAAACGTGCAAATATAAAACACGACCATATATCTACGTTAATTACAGCATGTTTTAGTTTTTTTTTGTCAATTTATCATACATGCGCGTATAATCCATGCGAAAAAGGTTACATCTATACGAGACGCCCTATTTCATGCGAGAAACGCTACACACCAATTTATGAAGTATAATATATCATTAACAATATGTCACATAAACAACTAAGGATTAGTATTAAATTTATTATATTACGCAAATAATAGCTTTATAATAACCTAACAATTGTATTGCTAATTGATACGTATTTGCTTGACTCTCGGAGATATAATTCAATTGCAATATATAAATTTTTATTTCGAAAAAATAACATAAACTGTATTTTAAAATATTTTATAAAAAGATAGCTAGATACCGATTCAAATAAAATTACAATAAAATTTATGTTAAAATATTTTTATTGAACTATAAATTACTTATTATAATTATAATAGATAAAATCATTTTTCTTTTCCATAATTCAATTTAAGATTATCGAACATTACCTTTAAAAATAAATAAAATGTATAAATATAATCATATATATATATATATATATATATATTTTTAAAAAATTTACTAGACAAAAGCGAACCGATGCGCAACTTGCGAGCTTAAAGGATGATATACATGTTCACTTAAAAAAAATTTTACTTAAAAAATAAATAACTGTTTTATTAAGAAAAAATTTTGTAAAGATTTAAAAAAAAATTGAAAATTACAAATAAAAAAAATTGAAAATAAAAAATTAAAAAAATAAAAAAAAATGTATAATCCGTTTTATAAATCGAACACGGTCGCGTTTCGTATGTCGCGCGCTTCGATAGCGACACAATATATATGAAAACCAGTTGGCAACGAACAGGTTGGACGAAAGAAAAATTCACAGTTTTAAAGTATAATTAAAGGACCATATGATGAATATAAATGAATGCAAATAAAATGTAAAAATATTTAAACTAAAATAATTAACAGAGTTTTCATGTTATTAAATAGAAATTGTGTAATAAAATACTTTCAAATGTTCATCAAAGCCAGTTCATAACAATCGAAGAATGGTATTCAAAATTAAAATATATAAAAATATCTAAAATTTAATAACTGAAAATTATAGAAATACAGATAAAAATTTATGAAAGTTTTTTTTCCAATATATTAGGTAATATACACGTAGACAACTAGTTTTTTCAAAATTGATGGATATAAAGAGTGTTATAAATATTTACAAAAACACGAAAATAAAATAATTATATAAAATAAGAAATTTTCTAAGAAATAACAATGAATATAAAAAATTAAACGATAATTAGCATTTTAAAATTAAAAAAAAATGGTGATGATAATATATATATTAAAATTTAAAAAAAACATTTCAAACTTCATAGATGGTTTTTCATAAAACCGAATACTGTAAAACACATGATAAAAATTTTTATAATAAATATAGTAATATAAACTCAGATAAAAACCATTTAAAAAAAAACAATAATATTTAATTATTCAAGAAAAGACTATTAATCTTACTTGTACAGCAATATAGGGATAAAATCTGATGTGAAATATTAAAATTAGATTTTAATAGGAAGTCAAAGGTTTCATGAAATATAGCGCGGCGAAAAATTGAAATTACCATTTACAAAAACAGAACCATTTTAAGTTTTTTTTCTACAATGTTTAACAGAAATTACTCATACATAGTAAGTTGGATATATTCATTGAGTATTTAAAACATCCCATACATGAAACTTTTATTTTCCTAAAAGATTTACTGGATGATATTTTACAATGTTACGTATTTTGTAGAACATTAAAATACCTGGGATTACACAAAACCAAGTAGTAATATTTATAGAAAATGTAATACCAATATAAGGCAGAACTCATTTACACAAATATGATATAAATAAAATATTGTATGAAAAAAAATATTCATGATTTATAGTTTAAAAAAATAAAAAAAAACGGGAAAAAGAATTTTAAATGAAAATTTATAAAAAAAAGACTGTAACAAATTAATATACCTAAATACCTCCGCACATAAAAAAAAATATATAATATGAATATTGAAAATAAATAAAAAAGTCGCAAAAAAAATATAAAAAATAACTTTAGACAATGAAATATTAAAAAGAACAAGTAAATTGTAGAAAAGTATTTTTTACTGTCAGAAGAAAAATAATGACCAACGAATAGTCGTAGAATATAGAAAAGACATAAAATTTATTATAGAATAATTATCTTATGCATTCCGAAGATATATGATAATTTATTTAAAATTAGCCAAGTAAAGTATTTTCAAAAATAGACCTAAAGATGGATTTGTTCAAATGAAAATTAGCAGAAAGCAGTCGTGATATAACTAGCTATACAATTTTTTGACACCAATATTGTTATAAAAGAATAAATTTAGGTATCAAGTCACGACCTGAAATATTTCAAAGAACAATCGATAATATTTTATACGTAATAGAGATAATTGTATAATCTATATTGATGATATAATATCTTATGAATTGACTGAATATGAACAAAGTATTATTCTAATTAAAGTTTTATTAAAGGTAATGAGATAGGAGTAGAGAAAAAACTCATAAAAAATCGAATTCATGGCATCCAAAATTGGAAAATCGTGAAATATGATTAAAAACGGATAAAAAAATTATACAGTTTTTTCGATAATTTATTGAAATATAATCCCCAAACAAACTCAAAGAGCTTAATCTATAAAAATATTGTCTTATCACATGGTATGGAAATATTATACCTAGATTATGCACACAAATAGTTGCATAACGAAAATTAAAAAGAAAATAAAATAAAGAAAAATAAAGAATTACACAAACAGAAGCTCTCATTTATTATTAAGAATAAATAAAGATAAATCATATTTAATTAGCTAGAATTAGTTTATAAATTTCATATTCATTGCAGTGCTTTTGAAAAAGGAATGGTATATGTCATTTTCCAAGAAAACGGCGTTATTAGAATTTATATTAAAAAATAACAATATTGAAAGAAACTACATAGTTGTTATATTACATTATATTACATTACATGCTGACAACATCCATAGCTGTTAACCCGGAAAGTTGTCTCTAACCATCGTCTTTAGAACTTTTATTCCCGTTGTTATATGAATACGTCACTTACTAAGCTACCCAGAAGCCTAGCTATATACGCGATTTTAGTTTTATAAATGACTCGGCACGATTCATGTAATTAGTAGCCTTTATATTAATCTTTATTTTTCACTAGTTTTTGCCGAGATGCATCGACGCTCTCGTTCCCACATATAGGAGAGTCTCTTCTGCTTCATTTTTATATTATACCAAGTCTAATTAGTTATACCACAATGGAATTACTGTATATTATACTATAATTATATAGTTATGACCGCTTAATGTCGTTCTCTCACTATTTATTAAAGAGTGACGTCAGCGGGATTCGAACTACGATACTTAAATTTAGCATTAAAGGGTGTTAACCACTGAGCTATCTGGCCCTAATGACATAGTTGTAGAAAAATAAATGTTCTCTATAATAAAAACCTTAATTTCTACAGAAATATCAATAATGGATTTAAATTGAAGTTGAAACTGATCACAAACATAATAAATGAACATATAGTTATTAGCAAAAGAATAAAAAGATGAAGCTTATTCTAATAATTTGCTATACAACTAGAAGGATAAAAAAAAATAACACAAAGGTGATATTTTATTCAGATGTTATATACTAAATGAAAATCTAAATACGATTTTATCTTATAAAGTTGCTAAATATTTAAAAGTTGAGAATGAAAACAATGAATCTCTTAAAGATGACAAAAATAGAAAAATTGTAAAAAATAATAAACAATTGTAATTTTCTAAAAATATGAATATACAAAGTGTCTGCAAGAATGACATCAGTATATTACAGTTTAAAAAGATTTATTAAATGTGAAAATATAAAAAGTTTTATTAAAATAATTTTTATTAATTGTGAGTAATGATTTAGATGTAAAAAGCTTAAAAAGAGTAAAATAAAAATTACATAAAATCAATTCAAAAAAAAATTGGGGTACTAAATTTGGACATTTTTACACCATTTTATTTCTGTTATTTTAAACATTAAGAAATTGGAATAAAGGATTTATTCTAACAATAACAGATGTTTTTAGTAGATTTAGAATGTAAAATATTGCACTAGTTTCACATTTAAAACGATTGTCAAATAAATAAATCGATAGATAAATACTGAATTCAGAGTATATTTTTTTTGCGATAACGGCAGACAATATTTTAGTAAATAAATCTACACATATTATAAAAGCTTAAATGTATTGAAGATATATATGCACGCCAATATATCATCGGTCTTTAAATGGTATTTGTGAACGATTGAACTAAACAGTTGCTGAAGTGTTAAGAATATTTAAAGTAAAATAAATATATACTATTGAATACTTATTAATAAAAGCTTAAAATTTAATAATCACAGATCAATACAAGAAAAACCTAGCTCTATAGATTATAAAAACTTTTAAAATGATATTTATAAAAATAAATATAATTTTTTTTCATTCTTAAAATAAAATGAAATCAAGATAATAAAAAATACTAAATTATTAATAATCATATACAAATTGGTGATTTCGCATATATAAAAATTCTCAAAATAATATAAAAATTTTACGATCCTTATATGAGTCTTTACAAAATTTTTAAGATTACCAAAAAGCATTTATTTTATAAACACAAAGAATAGCAAAGAATCGATACATATAAATAATATATAAATGCAAAATTAATTTTTTTAAGGGGACAAGATGTGGAAAACAACTTAATACTTATCTATTTGCTTAGTGTTAAACGTTTTTCATTTTAGGTGATATGGAAATCATTAGTTTTAGTTTTAAAGAAGAAACTATTTGTCCATAACCGATAGAAATAGGAATAATTTATCGAGTTAAATCAATTTCTCCGAACACGAAAATTATACAAAACATTATTAAAACAAAAAAATTGTGATATTAGCTCTACTAGAGAGTTATTATGAAAACGGTAAGGTCAAAAACATAAATGCAACGACACTGTTTAATTATTAGAAAATGAAATTTTTAATTTCTTCGAGCATTTGTGATAAATATAGTCTAATAATTGAAGGAAAATAAATAAAAGATAATAGGAAATGAAAGTTGTGAATAGAAACTAAAAATTATTTTAAAAAATAGTTTCAAAATTTTTCAAAACGATGTATTTAAAGCTGAAATGTACCTTAAATGAAAATATCTGCTATTATAGGTAAAAACTCATGTATAAATTACGAATTTATAACCTAAAAAATTTATTATATTTCTTATTCTATAAAAAAGATGGATGGATAAATTTTTTTAAGACACTACTCAGGTTTTGCTAACGAAAAACAGTTTTTATTATTTATAAAAAATTATATAAAAAATAAGAAAAAACTTAGATTTTTTTTTCTCCGCCCTTTCTTTTCCTAAAAATATATTCATCTATACAATGACTAGTATTACACAGTATGTTTAAGAGGCGTGTATATTAATTATATATGTTTTAAAGAAAAGCAAGGAATAATGTGAATATATAAGAATTTTAGAGAGATGTGAGATATATTAGTGTCAAACTGAAAATGCCATGTCTGATGTTGAAAAATTATACAAAAAAACAATATTAAAAGTATTTTATTTCGTAATTGACTGAGACTTTTTTTTAAATTAATTGAAATGGCAGAGAATACAATATAATAAATTAGCATGGTAATATTTGAATTTTAAAATATTTTAGCACTCTATATTATACGGGGTACAACGAAGTATTCACATAGAAGAGACGAGTGAAAGTTCGGCTTTATTTTCATATGATTTATGACACTGATAAGATAGTATAATATTTTACAAATACAGAGATTACTAAATTATAATAAACAAATTTGTAATTTTTTATTTTATAAATATTATAAATAACTTATCAATGTATTCTCATAATAAATATCTATAACAAAAAATCCTAATATCGTGTTGTATACTGTGCAATACCACTGGGTCACCTCTTTGATGAGACAAAAAATATATTAAGCAATTAATAAATAAGCATTTAATAAATAAGCATATCTTTGTTTTAAGGTTTTTCCACGCGCAATCGCGTTATTATATACATAGCCTCATTTTAAGGCGAAGAAAAGATTAATAATTCTTTAGTTAAATTCCAAATGGTTTAAAGCAATTGAGTATGTTTGGCTGTCTTTATTTTCACCTAATTATATTTATAATAACGCGTAGTGGTTTTAAAACTTTTTCCCTAGATCAATTTACGCTCGCCACATATGAGATAGAATATCTTCATTTTGTTTATATTAAAATTTCTATGGGGTTAAAAGCGCAAATTTAAAACTCAACTTCAAAAAAAAATGTTTACTCTTAATCTCGATGCATATAAAACATAATTTTTATAAATCTTCTTTTGTTATATTTTCGTCGATTGAAAAGCGATTCATTAACTTGCACACTTTTCCACTACTGATTTTAGGTTATTAAAATGTAGTCTCTTTAAATACGATTTCAAATAACTTTTTATATAAGTAATATGAATATATCCCTTGGCTTAAATTCATAGATGGCTATTTTGGCCTAACACCATAGTAGATAAATAAATAAGAAAATTTTATAAATTTGAAAAAAAACGCGACATATTGAAAAATTTGGGTTTTCGAAAATAAATTTCATTTTATGTCCTGTTCTTTACATTTTATAAAACATCTCAATTAATTTTTTTAATTGACAATTTTTTAGATGTATCACATTTTGAGCTCCAAGCTCTGTTATAATGAATCTGCGATCATGTAATAATGATATCAGTCGAGCTAAGACATTAATGCGTAAGGATTACATTATTTCTTATACTTTTTATACACTTTTCAGCCTTTACTATGGTGGTCAGAAAAAAATAGTTCTGATGGACTATAAATTCATAATATTTAGAATATAAATAAGATTCACTGAGAGGAGATACACAAAAAAACGGATTTAATATTAGAGTTTCTCTTTATGAGATAGAACTAAGTAGTTATTAAAAATATTATATGGGCTTACACATCTGGGTTATGTTTAATGACATCGAAGACGTTATCATACATAAACCAATTATGTAAGCTAATATAATATGCGAAATACCTCATCAGTACCATATCCTAATGAAAAACATAAATATAAAATTTGGTTTTTTGTGTGCTTCTCTGAGAGAATACATCAGTGATTCTTCGTGAAATATGGAGTGACTAAATTTTTTATAATAATATAAAACATATATCCGCGTTATCAGTAATTGTAATTGTATTTTTTTATACAAATGCGCTTGAAATTATCCAGTAAATATAATTGAAAAACCGAAAAAAAATATTTTTAAGCTTATAAATATTTAGGCAAAATAGATAAAAGTATCTATAAAAAACCTATATTTGATACGCAATACTGGTCTATATATTAAAATATAAATAAATTTGAATTTCTCAGGCATATATAGATTGAACCTGTATTCGAGTTAAAAAAAATATAGTATCATACCCCTATCATTGCCTTATTTATATGAATATTTAATTTAAACATTAAATGAAGTCTATATATTTGAGTGCAAACGGAGTAATATTACATTTTCAGTAGAGATTTATGAAAAAAATGCGAAATGATATATTTTATTCCTTGAATCTATTTTTTTGTAATAATTATAGGTTAATAAGATTTCAATCTGAATGATTTTTATTTTTAAGTAAAGAAATAAAAAATTTTTCTAAAACTAAATTATATATCACTTAATAATATAGTTCATTTAATTATTAGACGACAAAATTAGATATTCTAATAGTTTAAAAAAAACACAATTTTGCCTATGGGGTATTTTGTAAACCTCATGAAATTTTTTAACAAGGTTTTCCAACGACTAAAAGCCCCTCTTCTCACATTTGAAAATCCAAATTGGTTAGAGCATATGGTATGTTTTTTATTTCAAATAAGTATAAAATGAAGAGATAAATCTAAATATGTAATAAATTAATAAAAATCCCAAGATAATAAGATATTTACTAAATTTTGAGATTTACACAAAATTCGGTAAATGTCTATATATCTTTGTATTTTTAATTTAATTACATATTTAGATTTATCTCGTCATTTTAGCTTTTTTAAAATAAGCGACATTCTCTATGCTTTTACCAATTTGGATTTTCAAATGTGAGGGGGGGCTCTAAGTCGTTGTGAACCTAAAAATGGAATATAAAATTGAAAATTGAAAATATAAAATTGAAAATTGAAAATTGAAAATTGAAAATTGAAAATTGAAAATTGAAAATTGAAAATTGAAAATTGAAAATTG
>SDVU01000513.1:0-12726 GCA_016256075.1 Dictyocoela muelleri | reverse complement strand
TTATTAGTTTTTATTAATTTTGATTTTAACAAAATTTCAATTTCTTGATTTTTATTCATTTTAGATGGGTTAAAAAATATTTTTTTACGATGGGGGGTTTAAGTGTTTTTCAACCTTTTAGACTTTATTTTTTGATAATTTCAAAACTTTTTTCTTGATAATATTTCATGCAAATATAAAAACTATTCATAATGTTTTCTCAATGCGCACGTAAAGATTCGTACATATAGCTTTAAAAATAAAGGATGGTTGTCTCAGGTGTAAACACTCTTGAATATAACATTTAAGTATTATGGTTCGATTATTTTAAAGTCACTTAAATAACAAATCGGAATTGGCATTAATCGGTTCATAACTTTAGTAGAAATATTGTTTTATATAGCTGAATAAGTTCATGTTAATGTAGAAATTAAAATGAAGGCCTTCTCTCAGGTATGAGTACGTCGACGCATCTTGACAAAAAGTAGTGAAAAAGAAAAAAAATATGAAAGGGCCTCTAATTATCTGTATCTTGCTGCATCATGTATAAAACGAAAAAAAAGTATCAAAATAATCTCCGAATGACTTGGGGTGACGTATTATTTTAAGATCAATACAAATGATCTAAAGAGCAAAGCCGGAGATAAGTCTCCGGGTAGGCAGCTATGGATGTTGTCAGCATATAATATATATATAAAATTCGCAAAGTTATAAATCTAAAATAAATCATTCAGATAATAAAATTATTTTTTTTTATAAAAATTAATAAAATAAACATTATTCTATCACATTTCAAAAAAAATTAATTTAATTTTCAAAATAAATTCATTCATTTTTCAAAACAATTAATTTATTTTTCAAAACAATTAATTCAATTTTAAATAAAACAACTACGCATAAACCCATGGATGCAAGACAACAACTTCTAAAAACAAAAAAATTCAAAAACAACACAATCAACCAAATTCTTCACCAACTGATTAATAACAAAGAAAACTCAGAATCTAAATCCACATCTCCAAGCTCAGAAGAATCGCTATTGTCAAAGTTGAAGAAATATACAAACTTTGATATTTACCAATTAATAGAATCATTAGATATACTTAAACTTACAATACCTAATCAAGTTATATCACTTAAATTTTCAAAGTATGAAAACGATACAGACCTGATTTTATATTTCTATTTTAAATATCTTGTCAATAATTTTATAAAAAATAATCGGAATAAAATCATGACTTTTAATAAACAAATAAAGAGTAATGAATTTAATAATATCAATAAAGATAATATCAATAAAGATAATATCAATAAAGATAATATCAATAAAGATAATATCAATAAAGATAATACCAATAAAGAAAATATCAATAAAGATAATATCAATAAATATAATATCAATAAAGATAATATCAATCAATATGATAAAGAAAGTAATAATCAATATAATAAAGATAATATTATTCAATATGATGAACATGAAAATGAAAATTATGATAATGATTTTTATAATAATATTATTAATAATATCAATAATGAATTATCAATATATTTGGAAATCTTTTATAAAATCTTTTTTGCATTAAATACGATTAATAATAAAATTATTAAAAATGAACTTCTCAAAGTCTTTTTAAAATTTATTAATCACAGAAATAAATTTTCAAAAATTAAAAAAATTATTAAAAATAAATTGATAAAAAACAAAATTAAAGATAATAATGAAATTAAAATTGAAAATATTATTAATAACATTTATGAAAAGATAAAAACAATTGATAAAACGATAATAAACACATTATCATCTATAGATTTATCAAATTTACAACTTAATAAACTAAAGTTAAAAAGAAAGGAGTTGCCGATTTTAGCTTTCAATAACTGGAATGATAAAAATATTGCCGAATCATTAATTCTTTTTAATCCTCTTGATACATATCTTTACTTTAATTATAAACGAGATTATATTTTTTTAGAATTACCTCTAATTGAAGTTTTGAATTTCAATTTTTTATTAAAGCGGAAAGATTTGAAGAAAATTTTTATGATGAATATTGAAGCAATCGATGATTTTATAAAGACAAATAATATTAATAATAAATACAACATTATTAAAGAAAATACTAAATACAAGAACAATGATAATAATGGAGATGATATTAACAATTTTAATTATAATAACAATTTTAATTATAATAACAATTTTAATCATAATAAAAATTTTAATCATAAAAGTGACAAATACCATTCATGTATAGTTTGTAAGTTTGGAAATTTCTACAAAAATAAAAATTATGAAAAATATTATTCGATAGACAAAGCAATTGATGATTTTAATGCATCATCATTTGAATCTTTGCATGAATTATTAAAAGATGATTTTTATGCATTTTTAAGATATTCGGAAAATATCGATTATTCAACTTTAGGTAAGTTTTTGACAAAAAATGGAAATGAAAAATTTTTAGATAATTTTTTGGTGACTTTTAGAGATGATTGGATAATGCATAAAAACAGAAACTATAAAAGAAATAAAAATCTGCATAAACAAGAAATAATTATCAGGAGCAAAAATGAGAAATATGATCAGAAATATAATAATAATGAAGATCATTTTGAAGTTACTAAAGAAAATAATAATGAAGAAACTGGTAATAAATTAAATAATAATGAACTTAATAATAATAACTCTTTCAATAAAAACACAACAGACCCTTTAAGAGTTCAAAAAATTCTTATCCTAATAAGAAAAATTTTTTCATCTTTCATTTTACCAGGTGAATCACAAATCATAAATAGAACAGTAACTCACATAGACAAACAATTTACAAACCAATTTTCAAAACAATTTAACATTCTACCAGAAACACTTTACATCTTAACATATGGAATAATTCTTCTCAATACAAATCTTCACAACCAATTTATAAAAAATAAAGATTCTAAACAATCATTCATTAACAATCTCAGAAAATGTAATTTAAAGTCACTAACTGATAATGAATTAGAATTCATTTATGAATCAATAAAAAAATATGAATTGAAGTTTCCTAAGAATAATTTTGATTTAGATAAACATTCTATTTATGTTATGCTTCATAAAAAGTATTTTGATGCTAATGATTTGATATATTGTGAAAATAAAGATCAAGATAAATGTAAAGATCAAGAAAAATGGAAAGATCAAAATAAATGTAAAGATCAAAATAAATGTAAAGATCAAAATAAATGCAAAGATCAAGATAAATGTATAGATCGAGATAAATTGAAAGATCAAGATAAATGTAAAGATCAAGATAAATTGAAAGATCAAGATAAATTGAAAGATCAAGATAAATTGAAAGATCAAGATAAATTGAAAGATCAAAATGATTTTTATAATGAAAATAAATTTCACCGCTTAAGCACATTCACATTGATCAACAATATATGCTTCAATTGTCACATCAAGACTTACCAAAACATAATCAACACAATTAAAATAGATTTTTTAATCAATAAATATAACACTAAAATAGATACTTTTATCAATATTTGTCATGAATTAAAAATGAATTTTAAGATTAGAGATATGATAGTTGATTTATACAGATTAAAAAGTAATAATGAAAAAAGTTATAACAATGAAGATACTAATAATGAAAAAAGTTATAATAATGATTATATTAATAATGAAAAAAGTTTTAACAATGAAAATATTAAAAATAATATTACTAATGATATTAATACGCATGATATTAATAACAATGATAATGTTACTTGTAATCTCGATAAAAATGAATTTTTTAAACTATTATTCACTTTATTTAAAAACATAAACTCCTACGATTCATATTTTATACTAAAAATACCTATTCAATTTATTATTAATTCACCTTTAAATCAAATTAAAGATGAACTCGAAATTTTTATAAGAATAATAAGCAGTATAACTGATGATTTATATTTAAGAATTATTATTTATTTGCTTAATATTTATTTCTCAAAGAAAAATAATTTGAAATTTGAATCAATAGATCTTGATACTTTAGATTTCTTGATTTATAAATTGCTTTCTAAAAATGCATTAAGAATTTCTTTAATCAAAGATGAGCTTATAAATGTTAAGAATTTTAATCATGCAAAAGATAATAAGGTTAATAGCAATGAAACTATTAAGGTAAAAATTGATAGTAATGAAATTATTAATAGTAATGAAATTATTAATAGGAAAGAAAATCAAAATGTGAATGAAAATCAAAATCTTAATATTGAAAGTAATAATATCATTAGCGTTAATAACAACATTGATAATTTCGAAAAACTACTCTTCTTTATTAAAAATACTACACATTTATTAAAACTCATGGATAAGTTTTATGAATTAGAAATAGAAGAATTTAAATTAATTATTCATTGTGTTGAACGAAATGAAGTTAAGAAATATTTACTTTCGTTAAAATTAACTGATAATTTTTTATATTCATTAAGTGATACAGGAAAAGGATTTGAAGTTCTTGTTAATGTTAATAAGGACGTTGTTAAGTTTTTATACAAAATTGAAATAAAAAAATTTAATAATAAAGATTCTAAAGGTGATAAAGACTCTGATTGTGATAAACATTCTAAAGGTGATAAAGACTCTGATTGTGATAAACATTGTAAAGGTGATAACGATTCTAAAGGTGATAATAATAATGACAATAATAACGATAATAATAATAATAACGATGATAATAAAGATAATGATACAAACAACACTAAAGATGACAATTATATAAAAGATGATAATATTGAAGAAAAAAATTCCCATAATCTTAACTGTAAATATTCAGAATTACAAATAATCGAGCTTTACCCTGATTATCTAACTGATGAAATTTTATTGAAATTATTAATTTCTAGAGTTTCATTTTTGAATAGTAAATTTTTAGAAAAACATATTTTAAGAAAAGAAAGGCTTTGTATTTTTGAAGTTTTAAAAAGATTCAAAAGAAAGGAGAAAGGTATTAATAATGATTATCATAATGATATTAAATATAATGATTATAGAAATATTAATAATTATATTAATAATATTAATAACAATGTTAATGTTAATGATAATAATAATATTATTAAAATGTATAACTCTAACTTTAATTACTTTAAAGAAAATCATACATTCGTTGAAATTGATAAATATTTAAAAGAAATATATTCAGATCTTATATTCATCTACAGTAGATCAAAATCAGGGGAAATTTTGAAATATAGTCTATGGATTACTAATTTATTATTCAGTAGTATACCTTTTATGTCTAATTTTTTATTTCAATATCCCGATGTTATAAATAAATTTAAAAATATTCCTTTTGAAAAAATGTTTAAAAAAAGAATTCTAAAGACTATTGATGGTGAAGTTATTTGTTGTGAAAATAATGAATTTAGTAATAAGGATTTTAAAGATGATAATATTAATGATGATTTTAAAAGTGATAATTTTAATGAAGATTTCAAAAGTGATGATAATAAAAATGAATATTGTAAAGACAAAAATGGGCATTTTAATGGTAATTATTCTAAAACGAAATGTTTTGGTGATTTGTATTTATTCGAAATTGCTGAGATCTGCAGAAAATTTAAAATTGAAGAATTTCAAATTATTAAAGAAAAAGAAACTAAAAAATAAATTTTGATTGAATAAATTATATAAAAAAATAATAATAAAAAATTATAAAAGATATACAATTTAAAATATTTTCTTGATTTTTTTATTAATTTTAATAAATAGAATAATTATTAATCAGTTCCTGCGTGATTAAAAATAATAAATTTGTTTTTTAAAAAATTTCCTTTGAATGAACTTTTTAATATATCTATGAAATTAATAGAATTTTTATAATAAAATATAAAATTTAAATAATTTTGAATTTGTAATAATTATTTTATAAGTGATGCAGATTATTTAATAATTATAGACCATTTTCTCGGGCTTATGGACAACTTTTCTCGGGCCAGATAGCTCAGTGGTTAACACTCTTGAACGTTTAATTTGAGTATCGATATTCGAAACCCACTGACTTCACTCTTTAATAAATAATGAGGGAATGACATTAAGCGGTCACAAACTATATAAATATAGTAGTAATATAAAACTGTTCTCGGGGGTATAGCTGATTAAGAATTGATCTAATATGACAATGAAGTAGAAGGTAATCTCCTAGGTGTGGGGATGAGTGCGGCGACGCATCTCGGCAAAAGTTGTAAAAAATTCATGAAAAGCAACTAATTTTCTGTATCCTGCTGAGTCATTGATAAAACGAAAATCATTATACAGCTGGGCTTCTGGGTAGATTAAGAGCGCCCGATAAACAGAGAGCTATGAACCAAAGGTATAAAGGCCAAGGTAGGAGAAAACTCTCCGGGTTGGCAGCTATGGATGTTGTCAGCATGTAATATATAGACAACTTTTCGAGCTTATAAGACTACTTTTCTCAGGCTTATGGACCACATACAGAGATATAGGGCATTCTCGAAAAACGAAAAAGTCGTTTTTTCCGGAAAAATGACAAAATTTTTCATCCCGAAAAACGACAAAAATTATAATTCTAAAATTATTATTTATGAAAATTATTATAATAAATTAAATATTTTTTAAATTATTAAATAAAATTAATTAGAATTAAATAAAAATCATTTAATTTATTAAAGACTATATAATTAAATATTCAATATTAACACATATTTTATAAAATCACATGTAATAATAACGGCTATTATTGAAAAGTAAGTACTTTGAAATTTTTATCACATAATTATATTTTGATTTTTAAAGTACTTCTAAATTTACACTACTAAAAAATAATATTATTATCTTATCATTTTATTATCATTTTCTTTTTAAACAAATTAACAAAAAAATTTATCAACGTAAATTAGAAATTTAAACATATTTCGAATTTGTCTGATTAAACATTAAAAAATGTTTTATTGGTCAAATTTTAAAAATATCACGCAAATTATTTTTTTGTAATAAAGACCTTATTTCTTGTATAAATAAAAAAAACAGAAGTAATTTAAGATATTTAATTACTTATAAATGATTTTTTGAAAAAAAATATTGTTCTTAACTTTTATTAAATAATTTCATGTAATTTTGTAATTAAAACAACATGTCATGAATAAATGTATAAATTATACCACAGAATTTATGCCCAATGCATTACCAATAAATAAAATTAACGAGTATTTTATGTTCATTATAAATATAAACTTTATTTATCAATATTCTTCTCTTTTACAATTTAAAATTTCAATATTGATATTTGAGTTTTGTCGTTTTTCGGGATGAAAAATTTTGTCATTTTTCCGGAAAATGAACTTTGTCGTTTTTCGGGATCGGGTGGTATTCAAGTTATACCTCACTCCTAGATACCCTGAGACCCAGCTGTATACGCGATTTATGTTTTACCAATGACTCAAAACAAAACAAGTAATTAAAGAATTTTTTATGATTTTATTTATCACTACTTTTAGCCGAGATGTGCCGCCGCACTCATTCCCACACCTAGGAGAGTCCCACTTGCTTCATTGTCATATTATACCAAGTCTTAATCAGCTATGCCACACTGGAACAACTGTATATTTACTATAATTATATAGTTATGACTGCTTAATGCCATCCCCTCATTATTTATTTAAGAGTGGCATCGGCAGGATTCTAACCTAGATACTTAAATTTTCATCCAAGAGAGTCAACCACTGATTTATCAAGCTTCCAACTCACTATAAAATATTTGAATAATTCATAATCAAATATACTTTTCTGTAACAACTTTATATTAATAAATAAAATAGTTATTGAACATTTAATGATAATCCTAATTATTTATTAAACAGACAGTAAAGTATTCAAATCATGATACTTAAAATCTAAATTAAAGAATACTAAAAATTAATCTTAACGAGCCATATTTCTTCAATAACAATTATTAAATTTAAAAATAATTATTAGGCTGCTGCAAAAAAAAAATAAAAAATAATTTTTATTTCAAGTTTAATTACCAAGATAAATAATATCATCAATCTTCAAAATAGATGAAACAAGCTGAACTGACATCTTAACTTGCTGTTTCTTACTGATCAAAGATTCCATTACGCCATTCTTCTTCATATCAACACCTTGACCCAGACAATCAATTCCGTGATAAGGCTCTAATTGATTCAAGCTTGAATAAGGGTCAAGGCCCGAATTTTCAGCTAAAATCATAGGAATTTTAAATAATGCTCGTGAAAATGCCCGTGATATCTCATCATTTGATTTTGCCAGGGTATTTGCAGCACTTAATTCAGCACTACCACCACCATAAACAATTTTGGGATTCTTTAAAATATTCCTAATTGAGCACAATGCGTCGTTTATACATCTTTTAATTTCTTCAACTATCATCTCATTGCCACCTCTGACTAAAATAGTAACTGTTTTTGACTTATCCACATCTTTATCGGGTTTAGGATATTTCTTATTTGATTCAATGACGATAATTTTATCATTTTCAGTGCCTAATGATATCTCCTTAATGTTACCCATTCCTAAATCTTCTGTTCGCAAATCTTCAAATCGAGAAATAATATTTGCACCTGTATGCAACGCTGCTGCCTCAATTTCAGGTCCACCAACCCATCGAACTGCAGGTAAATCATTTTCCATCAACAATGAATTTGCTTCATCATCAAATCCCCATTGACAAAGAACAACATCAACTTTCGCTTTTTTCAATGAATCGATCATTTCCAAAAACTTGTTTCTTTCAAATTCGCTGAGTTTGTTATATTCTTGAGCATTTGAAATGTTGATCGTATTTTTTGTTTTCATTTTCGGAGGCTCAAATGGACATGTTAAAATTGCAATCTTTGCATTTTCAACGTTTTTGCGCATTTGTGGATGACTGAATTCTTTGTCAATAACCACTCCTTTAATTAATTTTGTTGCGCCGATATCTTTTCCGACTTTTCCTTCAATTTTAACAAGCTCGAAATCAAGGTCCCCTCTTTCAAAATCCGCCACCTCACTGACTGCGTCAACACAAATTGATATCAAATCAGCACTAGTCCTTGCAATTTTACTATCCAGACATGTCTTCACAACTTTTGAAACTTCGCTAAATTTTATTTCTTCTGACATTTCTTCGTATAAATTCTGAACTTCTCGGGAAACTCTTTCAAATGCGTCAATTACCTTAAGCGGATGCATACCTCGATTAATCAAATCAACTGCTTGTTCTAAAAGTTCGGTTGCCAAAATAACCACACCCGTCGTCCCATCGCCTACCTCATAATCTTGGGCCTGACTAAGTCCCACAACCATTCTAGCAACAGGATTAGATACTTCCATCATTTCAAGAATTGTCGCTCCATCATTTGTCACTACAACCTCACCATCCTGATCAACAATCATCTTATCCATTCCACAAGGTCCTAGTGATGTCTTAAGAAGTTCTGTTATGCCGCGCATCACCGATAAGCTAGTAGTAAGTGCTGTTGAGTCTTTAAGATGTGTTGATTGTGATTCTGATATTGTTATTGGTCGTCCTAGGTCATCGTAAATTACGTTTGAATTCATATGGGGTGTATAAAAAAAATGTTTAATAAAAAGATTCTTTTTTAAAGATGAAAATTATTATGATCAATAATTTTTTTTTTAAAATCTTAATCGTCAAAACCTAATTATTCATTTTATTATTTCATGAGTGACTTAATTTTTTAATGATTAAAAAGAATAAAATGCTATTAAAATTAATTTATGAGAATTTTATTCAAAGCCATTGATAAATATATTTTTTCGATTCATTCGGATCATTTACGCTTTATTTAATATCAAAATTAATTTTTTATGAATTGTCTTTCATAATTAATATTAAAATTAACATTCAAATATTTATTATTATTTTTCATGCTGACAATTCCATAATTTTCAACCCGAAGAGTTGCCTCCAACCGTAATTTTAGACCTTTGATTCTTGGTGTTCAAGTTATTCTTAAGTCATTGTTTAAATATGATTTTCCTTTTATCAATGACTCAGCAGGATATAGGTAATTAGTATCTTTTTCAAATTTTTAAGTTTCACCACTTTTTACAGAAATAGTTCATACGCCTTAGACTTCATTTCATATTATTCAAATCTGCTGATATGCATGAATTGCCTAATTAAATACTTTTAAAGTATTTTTTATTGCATTACTGATTATTTTAAATAAAGATTTTCTTTTGGATTAATAAAGTTCAAAATTATTGAATTTCATTAGCCATGAGTTTTTTATTCTTGATATTTTTTTACCTTCATTTCCTCAATTTCCTAAATCAAATCGTTAGAGACAGTATAAATTTAAAGGAGCTCTAGTATTAATCTATTTTACCTAAATTCATTGTTATTCGTTTTTTAATATAAAAAATTCAATTCATCGCCAAAAAGGAGAAAAAACATTTAAAAACTAAAAAATTCAATACCCCATGGATAGACTTAAGGGAGTAATTCGAAATATCGATAGAATTGATTACACACGAACAGCTTACCCGTCAGACTACGAAACAGTAGAATCGGATTATCGAATAATTCGTAACAAAATCAGCGAGTTAAAGAATAACTGCTATGTATTAATGACTTACGAGTCGGGTGGTCATACATATAAAACAGCAATGGAGAAGCTCGAAATTGTTGGTGAAAAGTTGAACAGTAAGTTTTTCAAGAATGATTCATTGTTCAAAAAAATGGAAGAAATCATGGTTGGTATGAGTCATACTCGTGGTAACGGGGAACTCAATCGCATTGCTCAGAAACTTGGAAATGCATTTCATGCACTTGAAAATTATAAACTTGATTTTAATTCAGAAATTCAAAATCAAATTTTAAAGTTGCATGATTTAGAGGAGACGGCAAAGAAGATTGACAAGAGGCGTGTTGAAGCAAAAAACATAAGGTATGATTTAGAAAAGATGTATAGAAAAAAGAATGAAGACGACCCTTCACTTTGCGAGTTGAAAAGCAAATTCGAAACACATACTCAAGGTGTCCTGAATAGCATGAAAGAATTTAATGGAAGTGAAACAATTTTGAGTGTGTTGAGAAGCATTGCTGATGTTCATGTCAAGTTTGGAGAAAAAAGTGGGAAAGTCTTTGATGAAGTTAAATAAAAAACTTATCTATTCAATTGTAAATAAACCTTATTTATTTAATAAGACTTTTATAAACCTTATCTATTCATTAAGTCTTTTATAAACCTTATTTATTATATCATTAGACTTTTATAAACTTTATTAATTATATCATTAGACTTTTAATAAACCTTATTTATTTCATAAGGTATTTATACTTATTAATTTATTAAGGTTTATTAAACCTTTTAATTTCAAAAGGTATTTATACTTATTAAAACTTATTAATTTCCTGTTAAACGATTTTTAAAAAATCCTCAATATCTTATTTATTAAATTCAGTGGTACCCAAATTAACACCAACTAATTTTAAAGCAAAGATTATCCAACTTGGAACTATTCTAAATCTTTTTTCAAAAAAAGTTTTTATAAACTCGGGGAACCTGTCCTCTTGTATGGCTGTTCTGATTCTTTCAAGGAGGTTCTTCATGTAAAATAGGTTATGGATTGTTAGAAGAGTGCAGAAGTTTGATGTGCCTTTTAATGAGTATATAAATGCACGGGTGTATTTTTGACAGGTGCTACATTCACAATCATTGTCAATTTTGGTGAGATTGGTTGAAAATTTATTTTTAGTCAAGTTAAGGTTTCCTGAGTCTGTCATTGCTGTGCCAAATCGTGCAGTACGTGTCGGATAGACACAGTCACTCATATCACATCCAAGAGCTATACAGATGATAATGTCTTCCGGGTATCCGATGCCCATGACATATCTCGGTATATTTTCTGGGAGAAGGTTTGTTGTGAAATTTATTGTTTCTGCAAAGAGTTTTTTATCTTCACCACCGCTCAATCCACCTATCGCAACACCTTTAGGATTGCGTTTTAAAATTTCTCTAACACTTTCTTCTCGATAGGCTAAGTTGGTGCCACCTTGAATTATTGGGAAAAGAAGCTGATTATTGTTTTTATGGAATTTTATACATCGATCAAGCCATCGTACACTTCGTTCCATTGATTCTCGAGTTTCTAATTTTGGATTGACGACGTGATCAAGCTGCATTATGATATCTGCTCCTAGTCTATTTTGTATTTCAATACTTTTTTCAGGTGTCAATAATACATCATCAAAATGTACACCTTCTTCTGTCACCTTGGGGTTCAATGAGCCTATCTGAAAGCCACCAGAGTCTGTAAGCATTGGTTTGTGATATTTCATAAGATTTTCCAATGAGTTCATCATTTCGCGCATGTGATACGTGTTGCTTAGGATTATTTGATGATCGAAATGATGTAGAAGAACACCTTTCATACAACCTTTGGTGGCAACAGGCATAAATGTGGGAAGTAGTGCTTTTCCGTGAAATAGGGTTAACTCAGAAATTCTGGCTTTTGTTGTTTTGCATTTTTTTATTATTTTGAACATGGGTTTTTGCTTTTAATAGTTTTGATCAAATTTTTATAAAAGTTGTTAATAATAATCTTAAAAGGTGTTAATAATAATCTTAAAAGGTGTTAATAATAATCTTAAAAGTTGTTAATAATAATCTTAAAAGTTGTTAATAATAATCTTAAAAGGTGTTAATAATAATCTTAAAAGGTGTTAATAATAATCTTAAAAGGTGTTAATAATA
>SDVU01000512.1:0-12727 GCA_016256075.1 Dictyocoela muelleri | reverse complement strand
GTCCTTTATCAAAAATTAAAATCATAAAACGACTTTGTCGTTTTTTTTCCAAAAATGACAAATAAAATGAAAAAAAAACGACTTTGTCGTTTTTTTTCCATGCCAAAACGAAAATCGCGTATACAGCTGGACTTCTGAGTAGCTTAGGAAGTGACGTATTATCGGAACAACAAGAACCAAAGGTCATAGACCAAGGTTTTAGACGACTCTCGGTGTTGGCAGCTATGGATGTTGTCAGCATGTAATATATATTGTCTATTTTAATATTACAAAATGAAATCTATTTTATTTTTTTGAGCGTTAAAATTTTTATTTTTTAGGCGAATTACCAAACAACAGTACTTAATATCAATGTTAAAAGATTACTTATTGAATTTACCATATGATTTAATCAAATTAAAACAAATATCTAACATACAATCACAAAGGTTTCATCATATAAAACGTTTTTTAAGTCAAGATTAAAAATAAAAGTTGCTTAATTAAAATGTATTTTAAATCTAAGTGTCCTCTAAAAACAAAATATAGTTATTTTAGTTTATTTGAAACAATTAACGAAAAGTTAAAAGCTGATGATTATATTGAAATATTATATTGTATAGGGTGTAAAATGTTTTTTGATAAGGATTCATTTCATGTAAGTCATAAAATGAAATGTAAAGGTATGATTTTTAACAATAAAATCATAAAGGCAAACAATTCATTTAAAAATTATATTCATAAAATTGAAAAGATCAAAACTGATAACCAAACTAGATATGACTATTTTACGAAAAGAAGATTTAAAGAAATCAAAATTGAATTTGATATTGGTCCTTTTAAATTCAAAAATTTTACGAATTTAAATAAAAACAGAAATATTTTAACTGAAAATATTAAATATAACAAATTCAACAATTTGGATAATAACAATTTGGACAATAACAATTTTAATAATAAAAATTTTGATAATAACAATTTGGACAATAACAATTTTGATAATAACGATTTGAATAAGAAGGATTTGAATAATAACGATTTGGATAGTAACAATTTTTATAATAAAAATTTGAATAATAAAAATTTTGATAATAAAAATTTGGATAATAAAAATTTGGATAATAACGATTTGAATAATAACGATTTTGATAAGAACAATTTGAATAATAACAATTTTAAAGATAATAACAATTTTAAAGATAATAACAATTTTGATAAAGCCGATTATAAATATTTTCAAAATATGTTTTGGGTTTGCAAATTTTCAAATCGTCAAGATATATTTTCAATCTTTTGCCAATTATTTTTTCAAGCTATTGGAAAACATTTAAGACAATTATTTTTTAAAAGGTTGGAAAGTAATGTTAATTTTTACTATTTTTTGGAATCGATATCTAAAAATAGTTCTTATTTGGCAATAAATACTCTTTCCGGCAATAATTTCGACAATTGTTTTGAAGAAAAGTATTTAAATATTAAAAAAGACTATTTTAGAGTTAAAGAGAATTTTAATAATGAGTTTGGGAAAATAAGTTTAGAAATTAATGGCAATGAAGACATTTTAGGTGGTATTCCTTTAAAAAATTATTCTTTAGTGAATATACCATCATTTTTCAATGGTAAAATTTATAAAAAACTGTTTATAACAGAAATTAAAAGGTTAAATTCCGCAAATAGGCCTCTTATTATTCAAATTAATGGTCGTGAAAGAATTTTACTAAAAAATGGTGACGATTTGCGGAAAGACTTTTTAATAATAGAAATGATAAAGTATATTTCAAAAATTTTAGAAATAAAAATTAGAACCTATAAAATATTGTTAACGGGAAATTTAAAGGGCGTTATATCGATAAAGGAAGGAATAACTATGTATGAATTAAAAAATAATAATATGAAGAACAAAAGGATTTCTTTATTTAAAAGTAATAATTTCATGATCTCTTTTTCATTTTATTTGGTTTTTGTTTATATTTTTGGTATCGGTGATCGAAATGAAGAAAACATTTTAATTAGTTCAGATGGTAAAATGTTTCATGTTGATTTTAGCTACATATTTGGAAATGAGCCTAAAAAATTCATTGTTCCATTACATACGATTCCTGAGATTTTAGGAGAATATTTAACCAGTGATATTTTGATTTATAAAAAATTTTTATGTCTTATAGGTGATTCTTATTTAAAAATAAGGCGGGAAATTAATAATATTATTATTAATTTAGAAACCTTAAAATCTAATCCTTGTATATTATTTTTCGATGAAAATTTATTATTTATTAAAAATAGAATAATGATTGAATTTGATGAAAATGAAGCATTAAACTTATTTTTGAAGGGAGTAGAAGAAAATATTGGATCTAAAAGGTTAAAAATTTATTGCTTAAGCAATGAAATAGGGAGAATTTTACGGAAAATAACATCTGGTGAACATGTAAATTAAATTTTTTGTTATAATAAAAAATATGTTATCTATTGTTTCATGTATTTTTTGACTTTTCATGCCGTTTTTGACTTTTCAGGCCGTTTTTGAAAAATTATAAAAAAAACGTAATTAATAATAGAATAAGTTTACAAATTAAAATTAAAAAGGCTATTTGATCATAAAAGGGAGGCAACAGTATTGGTGATAAGCTGAATTCGCAATATGAAACAAATATAATGTTGATATATGGTTATCTTATGACTTTTATGTTAAAATAATAATCTAATTAAGAGAAACAAATTCCAATTTTTATTTCTTTTGGTTTACTTTTATGATTGAATAGTCTTTTTTATTTAATTTAGCAAACTTATTCTATCGTTAATTACATTTTTTTTTATTTTTTATAATTTTTCGAAAACGGCATGAAATATCTAAACGGCATGAAACCATAAAGAACCAAAAAATTTAAAATTTGGAAAAAAAACATCACAAACTTTACCCTAATCTCTTAATATAAACACCCCTAGAATCCCTTTTAAGCTTTGGTTATGAAAAATCAAAATGGAAATGGATTCATAAATATGATTATGTATTGATTTTAGCCATATCATTGAAAATGTTAAAATTTTTATTCTATTTTTTTAGTCCAAAAATTTTCGATTTTTTAGGGTTATTTTAAAAATAAATATAAACTTAGTCTTATAAAATAATGTTTTAGTCACATTATGGGAGTTAAATTCATGAAAAATGAATATAATATGAGAGTAAATCGATTTTAATAATTAAATGATACAAAAATGGATATTTATCAAAAAATGCTCTTTTTACGGTAGCAAATAATTACAAATCTTTAAACTTGCATAACGAAACTAAAATTATTCTCAGAATAGTAATACCTACTAAAAATACACTATGTATGACAAAAATGCTCCAAATAACTATATTGTTCGAACAAAACTTTTCGCCTCAAATTGGGATTGTATGACTTTTTTAAACAGTAGAATTTTGGTTTTCAAAAGTTAGTCACATTTAGAAGTAATGTCCAGATGATAAATGAATGTTAAAGCATAAGCGAAATTTTGGTGCTGGTACATGAACACAGAACCAAATTTAGAAGCACTGGAGAGAGCTATCTAAAAACTATTTGAAAGTAGTGTTTATATAATTAATGCATTTGTCTTTGCCAATATATGTATTTTCAAAAAACGAACAGTAATAGATTTTAATTTTTTTTGGAATAAAAAAATTATCTTCCCACCCATACGTTTTTGGATAATACATATATTAGTAAATACAATAGTACAGTCAACCCTCAATATAACGATGACTTTTTATAACGAGGATTTTTTATAAAGAAGATAATATTTTTTTAAATAGAATTTCATTAGGGGAATTTTACTATAACGAAGCTGTTAATAAAAATATGATACTTTTTATAACGAAGCTCGTTTTTTTAAAAATATTTTTGAATAATTTAAATTTAGTATTGATTTTTTTAGAAAAGCCCAAAATTTGTTAGTTTAACACCATTTTATAAAAAGTGATACATTTATTATTATTTATAGTGCTAGACATAATCATCTAAAAATATAAAAACCTGATAATTCGAACATTTTATAGTCGGCATTTATCCTTTATATAAAATTATACGAAATGTTTAAAAGCACATTTACATAAAAGAAATATTGTAATCTAAATTATTCCTTTGAAATATTTAGACTTATGCATGACGTCTTATGAGCTTTAAAATATTTCACTTCATATCATGCAAGTTTTTTTTTGATTCTACTAACATATGACTATCTGCTTAATACTAGATATCAGCGTAATTGGTTTAAATTCTTAATAGTTATATAAGCGGGATTTTGACTTAGATGAATGTGAAATAGCAGTAAATTTTAACATACAGTTTTATTTTCTTTGTCCGGAAAAGATCAAAACCGTGCAATTTTTCATTTTTAAATCTAAAATAAAATATCCCCTTATAATCAAAAAAAATCGTAGAAACAATCAGTCAAAAACAAGAAAGAGCTACACGATCCAAGAAAAAATAGATCTAATAAAATTTTATAAAAACCATAGAAGTATTACACAAAATGCACAGCTGAAAAATTTAAAATGTCAGTTGGTGTTGTTAGCAATATCTTGAAAAATAAAGATGTTCTTTTAAATGAGAAAAAAATCAAAAATATTAAGAAAATAGTAGTAAAATATTCATCCAAAACTATGGAAGTTATACTTTTCGACTGGTTTGTCAAAAAAAAATCGAAAAATATTATAATAACAAATGATATGGTAAAAATAATGGCATTAAAGATCGCATTTGAATTAAATTATGACTCTTTTAAATCTTCAAATGGTTGTCTGGGCTTATTTAAAAAGCGCTACAACATATCCAGCAAGTCTATTTCTGGTGAAGAAAGCTTGTTGACAAATCGGTGTTAGACGATTTTAAATCTATTCATAATAATAAATTACGTCAATATAATGATTATGATATTTATACTAGCGATGAAACAGGGTTATTATTCAAGTGTCCTTCAAAAAGAACGCTGACTTTATCAAATGAAAAAAATGCATCAGGAAAATTTTCAAAAGAAAGAATCACAATTTTATTTTGTGTCAGTTTAACAGGTAATAAAGAAGAACCTATTATAGTTGGGAAGTCAAAAAACATTAGGGGTCTTAAGAACATTAATACAAAAAAACTCGAATTAGTATATACATCTGATAAAAAGGCATATTTGTCTACAAAAATGTTTACTGAATGGCTGATTTTAATGAATAAAAAATTTCAAGAAAATGGTAGGGAAATACTTTAATTATTAGATAACGCGCCAATTCATCCGAACTGTTTGCTTCTTTGAAATATCAAGTTTTTTTTCTTGCCAGCAAACACAACTAGTAAAACACAACCTTTAGATCAAGGTATAATCAGATCTTTTAAAAACAGTTACAAAAAATATTTTACAAGAAAAATTGGATAATGTATTTAGAAGAAAATAATAATGAAGAATACCAGTCTCTCATAAAAAAATTCAAATTTGCTGATTCCCTCTCCCTCATTTATCAAAGCTTGAATGATGTCAATTCCGATACAATTGTGAAATGCTTCAAAAGAGGAATCAATGATGTGTTAAATGAAACAATAATAATTCGGAATTTTGATAAAACTGAAGAGGAAATTGTTGATTTTCTTGTCTATGACGAAAAAGATACATACGATGATGATTTTTTACTTAATTTAAATAATAATTATGATTTAAATGAAGAGATAGTAAATATTGATAGTGATGACGAGAATATAAATGAATCCCGAAACAGTTACATAACATTTTACCAAGCAAATGAATCTGCCAAAATATTGGAGAAATATTTTATGCAGAATAATAAATATGGACTGGAAGAGATCTATGACATAAAGGAAATTCTTTATTTGCACAAAAAACAAAGTGCGTTAAAAATAACAGATTTTTTAATAAAGAAGAAGTAAGAATTCTAAAATTTTTTTAAAATCCTCGTTATCTTTTTATAACGAAGACGTTTTTTTTGAATTTTTTATCTTCGTTATATTGAGGTTTGACTGTATTATGCAATAAACACATCTATCATATCAGTTTACAATAGTCTCGGTTATATGCCTTTAAGCGATTTTTTATGTGTATTACTAGGGCAGTTAAATGCAAGAATTTGCGAGAATTTTGCAAAAAATTGAATTTTTAATTCATTTTTTTTGCATTTATAATTTACCCCCACAAATGACAAGAAGAAAAAAAATGTTCAGAAAAATCAATAGTTCTTAAATACGTAAATTTGTACAAAAACAAATATTCAGAAAATCCAACTGAGCAATATTTTTTTGCAATTTATGTAATATTTTCGTATCATGTAAAAGAAAATCTACTGTTGATAGTAATAGAATATATTAAAACGTGCTTTATTATGAGATATATCAGCAATTAAAGCAAATATCCCCGGCAACAAAGTTTTTAATCAGTAGAAAATACCAATTATGTCGATAAGTAGGTAAAAGCGAATGCTTCGGCAGATATACCCTTATCTAAACAAAAAAGCAAAGAAATTCAAGAACTTTTCACTTTCATGGGATAGAAAATTGCGTCGGAAAGTACTTGCAGATCGTTCGTATTAAACATTTTGGAAACAGATACATTAGTAAAACATAAATAATGTTTTAAAAATAAAAAAATATTAATTTTTAGGATGAAAGTGAGATAGATGGGAATAAATACTTTATTAATTGACCTTTTTGATATTTAAACCAAATTAAATTATGTTCTTGATGTATACGCATTACCAGCAAGTGTTCACATGGATTATATTCTTGTGAATACGATAATAAGAACTAATTTTGATGTATAAGAAATAAAAAATGAGAATATGAGATTAGTTATAGCGACGTTGCCCGATAAATGATTCGGGAATTTAAATATTTAAAAAAGCATCATCCTAATTTTTTTTATGTTACCTGCCTCGCAGATGTTATACATAATTTTGCAATGCTAGTAAAAGGTTTTTTCTGCAGCGTTGACATCTTTATGCCAAGTGTTACAGCTATTACTGTAAAAATAGAACCGTATCATCATTGTTTTCTGTATTGGTAAACCTCTGGAGATGTAGTAACTCGATGGTCGAGTTGTCTCAATGCAGCTTTATATTTTTGCATACACTAACCGATAGTAAAGGATATACATATCATTAAATGACAAAGTCATTTAACGGATAGAGTTTTTGTCATTTATCCGGTAAAATGGCAAAAAAATTATCAAATTTTTAATAATAATACAGAAGGTATGGCCATATAGCTCAGTGGTTAACACTCTTGAATGTAAAATTTTTAGGTATCGAGGTTCTAATCCCGCTGACGTCACTCTTTAATAAATAATGAGGTAATGTCCTAATTCGGTCATAACTAGGGCCTGGTAAAATGCCGGCACCAGGCAAAATTTCAAAAAACTGCATTTTCAAATTTTTTAAAAAAAACGGGTTTTTGGTACCGGTTTTTTTAGCCCCTATAAATGAATAATTTATCGTCTTACAGTGCACTCAATAAATTAATTTCGGGAAACATAATGCTGAAGATAACTAACATGAGCTGATATGTATGCCTTGCACTAAAAGTTTAAAATATTCACCAAAATAAGGTACAAAATATGTGAAAAGACATCTTAACTCACAGACCCATGTTGAAAATGAAAAGCGAGTAGGGGCGAAAAATACTCTTGAAAAAATATTTCTATTACAGTTTTTAATGAGACTTTTAGTCAACGGTTAGTTATGCACTTATTTCGGCAAACATACCACTTTATAAATTACAAGATCCAACTTTAAAAAAATTTTGCAAGATTTTAAAGGTAAAACTATACATAATGCATCTTCTTACAGGAAGTTATTGCGTCCAATAATCGAGAAGAATAAAAGAAGAAATCCACGTAAAGCTTAATAAAGAAGATATATTTTTGTAAATTAACGAAATAACCGACGCAAATAAAAGATATATTTTGAACATCCTTTGTGGTTTATGTAGTGAAACGAAAAGGAAAACTGCCTATTTACTGCGTACTGTTGGGCTTGAAAAAACAAATAGCAAAATGTGAGTCCGGAAATAATGAATCTAATGATTGAGTTGCACGGAGGCTAAAAAAATTGAAAGACTCCGATTAATTATTTCTGATGCAGCTCCATATGCGGTGAAAGCTGTTAGGGGTATAAAGTGTATTTTTCCTGATCTAAAACATGTAACATGTTTGGCTCACATGTGGCATAGACTCTGCAAAAAATAAGAGATATTTCACCACTATCTAATTTTATCAGCTCAGAAATATAACGAATTCTATTAAAATACAATGAGAACCAGAATTTATTTAGTAATGTTACTAATTTAAAAATCCTCATAATTCCAATAATAACGAAATGAGGTACATGACTTAATTTTATGTCTGAAATTATTGTGAACTATGATCTATACAAATTGTTCTTTCTTAAGCTAGTAAGAGAAAACCCGAAATATGTAGGGGTTTTAAGTACTTTTCAAGCTTCTGATTTTCTTGTTGATTTTACTGAATTAAAAATATGACTTTTCTTCGTAATTCAATTTGAAAATTTGAAAAACATGATTTATCTACACTTAGTCAAATAAACTTGCTTAAAGAAGTTAGACAGTCTCTATCTAATTTAGATATGAAAGAAAAATATGACACAATGTTGCACAAAAATCCTGATTTGAGCCTTTTTCTAATTTAAACAGCATAACAGCCAGTAAATCAAATAATACCATTTATATGCCCCACTTACTACCTTATGTCGAAAGAGGAGGTAGTAAGATGAATAATATACTGGATGATCTTAGAAGAAGCATGGCACTAACCAAATAAGAAATTATCACTGCTTTATACTTAATAAAAATTAATTTTTTATTTAAATCAAGTTTACCACACATTAGAATTTATTTTTTTAAATAAAGATTTTAATTTTTAAACTTGTAAATATTTTAAGTTCTATAAAAAACCAGGCAAAGGTTTGCAAAAATCCTGGAAAAGAGCCAAAAAAAACTGGCAAACACCGGACAAATTAAGAAAAAAAACGGGCATTCTGCCGGGCCCTAGTCATAACTATATAATTATAGTCTAATATACAGTTGTTCTAGTGTTGTATAGCTGATTGAGAGTTGGTCTAATATGACAATTAAGCAGAAGAAACTCTCTTAAATGTGGGGATGAGTGCGGCGACGCATCTCGGCAAAAATTAGTGAAAAATAAAAATTCATGGAAAGCCACTAATTACCTGTATCCTGTTGAGTCATTAGTAAAAAGAAAATCGCATATACAGCTGGGCTTATGGGTAGCTTAGGAAGTGACATATTATCGGAACACCAAGAACCAAAGGTCACATACCACACTAGGAGACAACGACTAGATGCGTTTTTCACCGAAGGAAAAAAATGGTGCGTTTTTCACCCATGAAGAAAAAAAAGGTATAAATTTATAAATAAAAAACCGTTTTTAATTAATCCAGCTTCCAGTTAAAGTTTAAAGCCATGTATTTCAAGAATTCCACTGGAGAGAGTTTTGTATATTCAAGCAATAGATTTTTTGTCGGATCTATTCTCGGCTCTGGTGTTTTATACAAGGATAAAAATAATTTGTTTTCAGTTATCGCTTGTTCATTTTTTAACTCAGTTAGAATCGGTATTATGGATGTTTGTTTAATGTTAATAAACGTATTTAAGTGCCTATGATAGCCCTCTAGAGAATTTGTGGTTCTTCTTATACCATTTCCTGTACGTTCCTTAGCATTCCAAAAAGTAATTTGGGTTCTACAACGGCTTAGTCACCACCTGTAAAAATTATTAAATCGCAATTGGTAAGAAGAGAGAACATGATTATTATTTGTAATAAGCTCGAAATGATAAGATAAATTTGAAAACGAAGTTATCTTATCATTTCGAGCTTATTACAAATAAGAATCATGTTCTCTCCTCTTACCAATTGCGATTTAATATTTTTTACAGGTGGTGACTAAGCCGTTGTAGAACCGTAATTTGCTTATTACCCCTTGTTTTAGTTAAATATTAAATTTTGTACCACTCAAAAGATTTAAAGCATCAGTTGATCATTGTTCGATGATGTATTGATTAAGTTTTTCTGAATATCTTATAACATCATCTGAGGAAACAAAACTTAAAGCTAAGATCATCTTCACTTGTAATTTTATTGGAGCATTATTGATGACTAGGGATGAAAAATTCAGACTTTGAACCTTGCGCCAAATTATTTGTCCTAGATGGAAGCAACAAATATATAAAGAAGAATTTATGAAAAATTTCTTTAGAGAATTATAGCTTGCAATTTCAAAATCTAGAATAATTGATTTAGAACGCGTAATTGGTTTTCATTTTTTTACTTAATAAAATTAAAAATTGCATTGTAAGAAAATTCATTTTTACGTTTTATAAAACAAAACATCATTAGGAGGAACATATCTCGTAATCTACACTGGATTGTAAAGATTTGTTCAAAACATGATGGTGACGACCTAAAAGTTCCGTCGCATATTAGAACGTCAGAATACTCAATATGAGTTAAATTTTCCTCTGTAGTGAAAATTAAGACTCGGTTAATATCGTTAATTCCGCTATCAAAAAAGAGAAACTTTTTATTTTCAGTTTTTACTTGTAACTCTTCGGGAATATCGTAATTGGGATCAACAATAAAATTATTTTCGCCTCTTAATGTTTTCACTACACTATTCATAGATTTTAAATCAATTAGAACCTGGAGATTTTTATTCTCTTTTAAAAGGTGTAATATTACGTTTCGTGGGGATTCTCTAGAATCGAGAGCTCTATCCTTGACTTTTTTTGAATTAATACTCTACTGTATTTTACGTCGTCTCTTACGTGATTATGGGTACACTTGCTGAAGAACATTTACGTTATTTGTTTTTAAAAGCGAGGTACACCCCCTTTTGTTACATCTCCAGATTTTTATCTCCGACTTATTCTCCTTGAAGTTGTAAGAATAAACTTGATATGCTTCTTTGGTCTTCCTCTATTACTTTCTTACATGTTCGTTGTCAGATCGATATTCATTTTAGGGGTAAAAAATTTTAAAAATTTATTTTGGCGAAAACCACACCTTTTTTACCTACGGTGAAAAATGCACTTAACGCTTTATGTTCGAATCTTTTTATTTTAACTAAAAAACTATAAAAGAAACTCAAAACAAATACCCAAACCATATATATGACAAATACAACATCATACATAACCAAAGAAAACATTACTCATAGAGGATCATCTTATGGTGAAATAGTAATAAATACTTTAATAAAGAACATTTATTCAAAGTATTTATGTTAATTACAGTCTCGGACGAACCATTCCGCATGGGTCGGACAATTTGAAATCAAAAGTGTTGCCGACTCAAGATGCTGCATCAAAAATAGGCGATTTAGTTTTTACATACAAAAATGATGGATTAACAGACGCAATACCTGTTAAGATACAATGCCTTGAAGATCTAAAAAATAAAAATTGTGAGGTATGGCAGATGAGTTTAAAACAATTGCGAAACAATGTACATGGTCTGTAGAAATTCTAGTTAAAGTTCTAAGGGGACTCATTTCATTCAAATATGATAATCTTCTAAAAAATGGGAAAACTCCATTGGACATATTTGAGAACATTTTATCAATAAAATATCCTGAACACCATTAAAAGACATACTTGGATCGTTTACAAAGAATAAAACGATAAAATTATGTTTTAATTGAAGATTATAAAAAAATGAAAAAAAAGATATCGTCAAAAAATACTCTCACAGTGCTATGTTAAACAAATCTCAAATAAGCCTAAAGATCGAAGAATCATTTTTATTAGGGTTGCATCTATCTGTAGAAAAGAGATTATCAGAATTTAATATTTACGGAATGAAGAATATGCTTGAATTTTTTAAAAGAGTTAGATAACATTGCAAAAAAAATTTAAAATTCCATGAAAACCCCATTACCAATTTCAATCATTTGAGGAATGATAATAAAGAAAAATATTTAGTTACAATAATAAAAAACAAACATGATTCAAATGAATGTCGAAACAAACGACGTGATACATATGGGAAATATAACAAGCTGAATAACATGATAGTCCAAAAAAATATAATCAAAATTCTATAATTTGCTTACCATCAAAAATACACGACCAAGAAACAATAGCTATCTTTGACACTGGATCTCAACATAATTGTGTTTTAGAAAAATTTGCTGAAAAATTTGTGTTTCCCATCAGAGAAATGTCACCGAAGAATTACTTATGGCAGATGGAACTGTAACTATAACATCGAAACACTGTTATATTCCTTTTAAATTTTTAAACTTTCCGGATCAAAAATTCGAGGTTAGTTTTCTGATAATAAACAGATTTACTGATAGTTATTACTAGGAGTAAGATTTATGATTGATAACATGGTAAAAATTGATTTTGAAAATAATTTTTTAAGTATAAACGGGCCAGAATTGAATTTAGTATCGAAATAGCGACGATAATGTCAATGAAGTGGTATCTACAAAGATAAATAAATTTATTAAAAGGTATAAATCTAAAATTAATTTTAATAATAATATTGGAACTGTTCTGTTTTGGGGTAATGAAAATTTCCTTATTTGGAAGAGATGATGAAAAAGTTAGAAAGTAAACGATGTTTAACTTTTTGTTTTACTCTACATGTATGTTTCATTTTTTGTCAGCTCTTCTAAATAAAAAGATATTTGCCCTTCTTCTTTAGAAGAAGGGCAAATATCTTTTTATTTAGA
>SDVU01000511.1:0-12753 GCA_016256075.1 Dictyocoela muelleri | reverse complement strand
GGAATTTGTTACAAAAAGATATTTTTCATCATCTGATTTAAAAATATATCTAGAATTATTTGTATTTCAACGTAATGCAGGGGAAATGGCTTTAAAAATTATTTGTGAACATTTTTTCTCTTGAATAAATCATTTTTTACGAAGGGTTATTAATTTTTTATTTAAATACTGGAAAGTGGGTAACAAAGAGCACAGAGCTCCCACGAGAACTCGCTTCAGGTGTGTTCTCGTAAACTCTCCTTGGGCGCATCGCGAGCTCTGCGCGAGAAATCTCCACAAGCGCAGCGCGGTTTTAGCGCGAGAACTCACCACGATTTTTTTTCTTGATAATAAATCATAGCAATATCTTAGTTTTAACAAACATATCCGATTATAACGTTGTATAGACGCTATCTCTAGAAAAATTTTATAAATTACCAAATATATAAATGAAAAGGTATAATAAATTTTTTATATTGTTTTATATACATATTTTAGAATCTGTTTTTATATAAACGGCCATCTTATAAGAAAAACATATGTCTTAATTATGTATATAAAACAATATAAAAAAATTTTATTATACTTTTAAATTTTCATATTTAGTAATTTATAGAAATTTAAAAGAGGGTGTATATACAACGTTAGAATCGAATATTCGGTTCAACAAAGGGTTATGCCCCCTGAAAAAATTGAGGAGGGGTGAAAAAAAGTAAATTGAAATAAGAATAGAATCAAATAGGAGGTTCCTGGACTAGTTTTCCATATAAATAAATATTTCTACGGGAATAACATTTTTTGCTTTGCAAAAAATGCTATTCCCGTAGAAATATTTATTTATATGAAAAAATAGTCCAGGAACCTTCTATTTGATTCTATTCTTATTTCAATTTACTTTTTTTTCACCCCTCCTAATTTTTTCAGGGGGCATAACCCTTTGTTGAACCGAATATTCTTGTTAAAACAAAGATATTGCTATATTTTTTTTATCAAGAAAAAATCGTGGTGAGTTCTCGCGCTAATACCGTGCTGCGCTCGAGGTAAGTTCTTGTGAGACCTTATTTCATAATAATTAAAAAGTTTGCCGTTTTTTTTGGCAAAAACGACGGAAAACCCCGAAAAAACGACTTTGTCGTTTTCTCGGGTTACCTTTCCTTCCGGTTTCACGTGTGTTATTGAAATTTATATCTTATATGTTATTATCATTATTATCATCTTCATTATAATTTTCACTTTCTTGATCTAAATACATTTTAATGGGTACTTTTATTTTATAAAAATGGCGACTATAAAAATGCAATATGGTGACTATAAAAATGTAACATGGTGACTATAAAAATGTAACATGGTGACTATAAAAATGAAATTGACTGTATATAAAAATTGGTTTCTAAAAGATGTAAATAAGACAACAAAAGGAAAATTTTTTTTACTTTAGCATTCCCATATTCGTTAATTTATGATATATTTTTAGAGGGTGTCTAATATAAAATATATTTGGATATTTTTTATACTAAGATATTGCCAAATTTTTTATGAAAAACAAATCACGCGGCTAGTTATCGTCTACAATTAGAAACCGAAAAAAGCATTTTAATATATTCTGACATATATCATACGTATATTTTAAATATTTTTGTCTTTAATAAAAAAAAAAGCTAAATTGTGTGTTATAGCCATCAATGAACTTTTGGCTTTAAGGTTTTATTTAGATAGGCTTAATTTTTTATTAGTATGTGAAATATGTATATAAACCTGTGAAAATATGTCTATAAATATAGAAAAATAGGAAAAGGGGCTTCTAACTTGGAAAATAAGACGATAACTCGTTAAAGTTGATCTATAACTGAAAATGTGGGGTCACAACTATAAAGACACGGATCTATAACTTTGGTGAAATATGTCTATTATTCCGAGAAAATGGGCATATTACTTCAGCTAATTGTGTCTATTGTTTGAGAAACTGGTCTATAAGTCGGGCAAAAGGGGTCTATAAATTTGTCAAGGTCCGTCTATAAATAAAAAAATCTATATTTCCGCCTTATGGTTGAGATCTTGCTTTTTCGAAATTACCAACGAAGTATTGGTTCTTATGCAATGCGCTTTATAATTCTTCGGCAAGAAATACAAGAAATGGCCAAATATTGGAGGGGAAAGGTTCTTCGAGGGGTTTAAAAGTCATTAAAATCAATTTAAATAAGACATTTTAGTTTACATAGCAATAATATTGCGAAATAGAATATTATTTATATGTTTTAAGCAGAATCTGAAGTAAAGTGGTGAATAAAATTGTTATATGATTACAGACCTAATTTTTTTTGATGATAAGTTAGAAAGTTATTTTAAAATAATTCAAATTTTATGAAACTATGTTTAATTACTAGGGCCCGTGAAAAGCCTGTTTTTTGTGAAAAGCCTGTTTTTGTGCAATTCTGGTAAAAGTCTTTATTTTAAATTAGAAATGTCCAATTTTTTAATTAAAAATGCCGGGTTTTTAATTAAAAAATCTAGTTTTAATTTTTTAAATGACATTTCAATAAAAAAAACTTATAAAAACATGATTAAAGTTAAAAAACATATTTTTTTAGTTTTAAAAAAACGTGTTTTGTATAATATCTTCTTATTTTTTTTATTGTGTTTATAAATTAGTATTAGAAAAAATATTGATCTTATGTTTAAGATCGATAGTTTACAAATCTAAATTCATAAGTGCTTTTAATATAACTCTACGAAATATAAAGACAAAAAAATAAATATTTTAAAGATAAATGAATTTTTTGACTAATATTTTAAATTTGATTAAATTAATATAAATTTTATTATAGTAAAGAAAAAATAGTATTTTTCGTGTCTTAATGTCATAGTTCTTCTTAAATAATCTACGTTTAATCCATTTTACTAAAACTACGTTCGACTTCTCCAGGCGTAACTGGTACATACAGAAAAATTTTATCTTTTTCATTACTTGTTATTTATTTCAAATTAAAAAAGAAATAAATTTCGGATTTTTTGTTAAGAAAATGTCTAATTTTTCTTTAAATATGGAATTTATTATTTTTTTTGATATCTTTCAAGATGTTTATCTGTTTTGACGAGGAAAATTTTTTTTCTAACTTTGTTATACTTTCGACTAAAAAAGAAATTTAATTTCATTTAGCACTAACATAAAATTAACATCTATAAAAGATATAAAGATTTGAAGGTATTCGTTGTTTTTTTTCAACAATATCTTTCAAAAATGATTTATATAAATCATATTTTATGGAAACATCAACTATGAAAGAAATCCAGGTTTCTCACCTTGTTATTGCTGGAAACTTTCGGGAGGACTAAACCGCAAGTGTTTTTAAAGAAACTATGATTTTCTCTATTTTTGGTACTAGTACCAGAATATGTCAAAAAATTGGATATCAAATTACATTTTATAGAAAGTAATAATTTTATATACATGTGTATATTATTATAGTAATTGAGCTTAGATAGTTTTTACTGTAACTATAATTAGAAAATATATATTACATCTTAAATTTCCCTTTGGGGAATTTAAGATGTAATATATATTTTTTAATTATAGTTATAGTAAAAACTATCTAAGCTCAATTACTATAATAATATACACATGGATATAAAATTATTACTTTCTATAAAAGGAAATTTGATACCCAATTTTTTGACATATTCTGGTACTAGTACCCTATTTTTTTTACCAAAACTCGCTTAAGTTGTGAACTTACTAAATTTGAGATAGAGAGAACATCTCTTTACTTTTCGCAGATATAATGTAGCATATGTGCTACCACGTTACATGTTTGAGATTTTAGAAGATAGTTTTTAATATTTTAACAGACTTAACGGCATATGAAGCACTTTCTGTCAAAATTAATCGAAGTCAGTCAAATAATATTTTACAATCGTAAATCCCACTCATTTTGTTAATTATATCCTAGCTAACTGTTTCAATATATGTTTTTTAAGTTACACAGTACGTATAAGGTATGTTTTTTTTGTTGAGTTCAAAAATAACCTCGAGTGTTTTTTGGTCGAAAAATCACCTGAGAATTTTAATCATATAAAATTTAATTAAAACTTATAGATTTTTTATAGGGCTGCTATTTTTGTGTAATTCTAACTTTTTAAGAAATTTACACAATAATAGTGCTAATATTTCTAGTTTTCATTTAAGTCTATTATTTTTAATTTTAGGTGCTATAAAACAGTCATTCTCAACCTCTTTTCAAAATAATGAGATTTTACCCCTAAATAAATCCCATGACCCAATTTAAAATTAATAAATAAAATAAAAAAATTTTAAATTAATAAAATTTTTATGAGATCCTTGTGGTTGATTTTTCGAAATTATTCTTTATATATCAGGCTCTTTTTTTTAAAAGTTTAATTTAAGATCCACTCGATTTATAACATTAAGTCTGTTTCTTTTTGTAATTAAATCGTTATCCATACTAAACCCCGTTTCTAATAAATACGAAGAAGTCGAGGTCTTAGGAAATAATTTGATCTTTTTCCATAAAATATTATATTTTTCAGTCATATTATTTTTAAACCAAAAATTATATTTTTCAGAATAAAAACTCATTTTTCAGTTAAATAGTTTTGTAATTCAATTAAGCTTTCCTGAATAAGAATATCTACAGTTTCAACCTTGACAGAAAAGGGATCGATTATCTAGTTAGGTATGTTTGGATTTAACAAGTCATTAAATCGTAAAATCATATCGTCGTGAAGATTTTTGAGATGTTGTAAAAATAAATTAATATCATCATTATTAAATTCATTACTAATGCAAATAGAGCTTGAAATTGTGTATAATCACGACAATTATATTATAAGAATATAGTTCAATTTTATAATAAAGCTAGAAATAACTTCTTTGCATATTATAAGATTACAATTTTTTGCTTGAATCTTCTTTTTTACAATATTTAGTTAATAAAATATTTCAGAGAGGTAGAAAACATAAGATTTTATTTCGATTAAAGAGTTTTTGGCGCTAATTCAAAATTCGAGAATTTTTTAAAAATTTAAAAATTTCTCAATTTTTGATTTTTTTTTTAAATTCCCAAATTTTGAATAAAAGGTAAACCCGCCCTTATGGAATATAATATAAAATCGTTATATGATGATATTTTCTTGTGCCAAGACGATGCTTTTAATTTTTTGAGTAATCTTGGAATATTTAATCAGAATAAACCATGTTTTAACTGCGTAAACACTGACATTAAGTTGAGAAAAGATAAAAACTGACTAAATTCATGTTATTTTTATTGTGGGCTTTGTAATAAGAAATTTGGTTTAACAAAAGAGACGATAATTGAAAATTTTAAGAAACACCTTAATATTTTCCTACGAATAGTATATGGTTTCACTATTAATTTAGATTATTGCCAAATGCAACTTTTGATTTTAGTTGCACCAAATACATTCTTAAAAATCAAAAAAATTTTGATAAATACAATAAAGCAAAAACGCGAAAATATATTTGAAAAGATAGGGGGAGATAATATTATTGTACAGGTAGATGAAACTGCCATATGTCAAGGCCGCATAATAGAAAACCTTTCATTCGAAGTTGATGATATTCCGGGTGTCCAATGGCTTGTAGGTGGTGTAGAAGAAACTGGAAATAAGCTGTGTTTTTTTGGAGCTATTTCCTGATAGATTAGCTCCTATTTTATATGGGGTTTTTGTTGGAAATGTAAAAGAGGGTTCTATGATCGTGAGTGATGGTTATCCAAGTTATCCATCGGCAGTACGTTCTTTCGGTTCTGAACATAAAATTGTACCCCATAATGTCGGGTTTACCAATAATGAAGACTATAATACCAATTCGATTGAAAATTTATGGTATCGTCTTAAAGTTGAATATAAAATTAGAAGAGGTATTCAAAAAGAAAGACTAATTGATTTTATATATGAATTTTATTTTAAGAAATATTTTATCAAAAAAAGAACCATCTCTTCGATTAATATGGGATTAAAAAATTATTGGAAATTATTTTTAATTAAAAAAAATTTAACCCCTATACTAATTGTTTAGATTATTTTTAAATTTTTTTTTCATTTATTTTTCATGACCCCCTACCTTTGACAGTTAAAAATTCCCGAATTTTGAATAAGCGCCAATTTTTTATGTTCAATACCCCATAATAGACCCTAAACTGGCAAAATGATTTGAATTATTTTAAATCACTATATGAAAAATAAAAACATAAGAGAACACAGCGAGGAACTAAAAACTCTCTATCTGATATATTTGGTAGCAATTACTGTTTTTAGACTACCTAAAGCGGATAGATATGGCAAATGATGATAAAACTTGTCCTTTATGCTTATCTTCTATGGTTTTAAGGCGAACAATACCAAAATAAACAAAAACCAGTTTGGGGACAATTCCAGACAGTAAATAAAAAAAATCAACATTACCCTCGGAATAGACCCTAGACTCATAATTTTTATAATTTTTATAATTTTATAATTTTTAATAATTTTTTATTTTAAAAATTAAATTTTAATATATTGGAGTTTGATATTTTATAAATAAATTTTTTAAGAGTACAATATTGTTGCCAGTGAAGCGCCTGACAATAAAATCGTGAGTACTTTTGTGTGGGTAATTTTTTGAAATTCCGATTTTTATTTTTTTTTTATTTTTATATTAACATTGAATTAAATTTTTAATAAAAAAGTTCGCTAATCTCGTATTGATAATTAAAAAAATTAAAAACTATGATTAAATCTATCCTAAGTATAAAAGTAATTTTAATTGTAATAAAATATTTTATTTCAAATTTTGTATTTGATGCTAATTAAAAATCCGTTTAAATTCTTTATTTCTATAAATTTTATAAACCACAAGTTTTATAAATTTTTAATATGCAAAATATAAATAATATGAATATAAATTTTTAGTTCTTAAGGGTCAGGAAGCGAAAGCCATTATTTAAAATTGTTAGGTTATAATAAATCTGTTATTCATACGTAATTTTATCTAAATATAATGCTAGTTCTTAGATTCATTCTAGTTTATTGAATTAATATGAGTGTATGGTTCTACCTAATCAATAGTGACGTCTTCGCTTAATGTAACCCGTCTCGAATGGCTGTAACGTGTCTCGCAAGACAAATTGAAATAATGATCATAAAGTAAGTGTAATTAATATGTATATGTTAAAGTGGTTGTGTTCCGCATATCGCGCCTTTAGCGCGCCACAGCTATTATATTTATTTACATCGAGTTTTTTAGATTATTTGAAAAAGGAAACATGCCCTACGCTCTTACTAATTAAGATTTATAAATTCGAGGATAGTTCTAAGTCTTGGAAACTGGTGTAGCGATGCATCTCTGCAAAAGCAGTGAAACTAAAAAATTTAAGAAAAAGTCGTTGATTACGCGTATCCTGCTATAAAAAAAGAATATTGTGTATATATGGATACCTTAATAGTGACTAATAACTTAAAAAATGCGAACTAAAGGTCTAAAGACTATGGTAAGAGAAATCTTTCGTGGTGTAAAATTATGGAACGAGTCAGAAAACTCAGTGTTTGATATCTTTGGATGTTATATATAAGTATCGGGTTAAAATCTCGCTGACTTCACTTTAATAAATAATTTTGGAATGAAATTAAGCGAGCAATTGCTAATAAATATCGGATTAATATACAGTTGATTCAGGGTTTTATATTTGATTAAGACTTGATATAATATACAGTTGTTTCAGTGTTTTATATTTGATTAAGACTTGGTCTTTATGACAATGCGACAGAAGTGACTCTCCTAGGATTGAAAAAGAATGTAGCGTCCATATCGGTAAAAAAGTAGCAAAAAAACATAAAAAAGCCTTCAATTACGCGTATCTCGCTGAGACATTGATAAAACGAAAATTGCGTGTACAGCCAGGTTTTGGATAACTTTGCAGTGACTTATGAACACCAATAACAAAAGGTCTAAAGACTATGATAGGTGACAACTTTCAGGGTTTTCAGTTAAGGATGTTGTCAGCATGTAATATAATATTTAAAATTATCATAAATGATTTTTATAATAAATTTTAAAATTAAAAAAAATAATTAAATTTTAAAATATAAATATGACAAATTGTGTTACCTTTAATTAAAATCTTAATTAACAGCTGGATCAAATTTATCATAGTTAACTTTAGAAATTATGGCCATCTTCTTTTTTATACTTAATACCTGAATCTTAACTTTTTGCATAGTAATCGTTTTCAAAATTATTTCTTTACTATTTATTGAATTTATATGACCGTTATAAACCTCACCATACAAATTCACTTCAACTTGGTCACCTTTACGAAAAACAATTGCACCAACATGCAAAACCTTATCAATAACTTTTATTTTTAACGAACCTTTAATTTCCATCAAGTCGTTATTAGTTTCTTCGCCTGTGCACCGCGGAAGTGGATAAGTTTCATAATACAATTTCCGCCTTTTCTTTTGACAAATTTTAATCAGATCTAAGTTATTATCAATTTCATGTAATTTTTCTAACACTTTAATAGCAATTAATTCTTTATTTTCGAGTATTTTTCCGTTTAAATTTTTTATTTTTTTATTTTCATTCTTCATTTGTTTTATTGCCATATGAAGGTACCGTTTTATTGTTTTTTTAAATTAAAACCCAATTTTTGATAAAATTTCAAATATTTTTTTTTTGTTTCAGATTCTTTACAAAATAAGGTTTTAATTCAATATTGATTTTTTTTCTATTTAAATCGTTAAAATTGGTCTTTAACAATTTTTTATTTCTGAGACCTTTTAAGACCATTATTAAGTTTAATATTAAAATTAATGCAATTCCCAGTTCATGCATACTTTTTGTCAAAAAATAATTGTCAGAAAATAATAAAATATTAATATGATATTTAAGAATTTGATTCAAATCCAATGTTATATTTTATAGGTTTATTAATATTTCATTTAAAAATAAATCAGAAAATAAATTTGTCTAAGAATATGTAATATTTTCATAATCAAGTAAAATATTATTTTATTTCTTTATGCAGTCAATATCTCTTAAATTTATTTATCGGAGATTTGTTGAACTGTCATATAATTATGATTTTTATTAATTTAATTGATTTTCATAATAAATCATTAATAATATATTGAATTTGTAATATATTGAATTTATAATATATTGAATTTGTAATATATTTATTTATTAATTAATAAAATATCAGTATTTTTAATTTATCATGCTGTAAAGTTATTTTTAAAGATTTATTTTTACTTAATATAGCAAATTCATGTACATTTTATATATTACCCGAACTAGATGTAATTTTATGTTATCTTTTGTAAAACATGGTGATTTTTAGATCCTGAAGTGAGATTTATACAAATTAAATCGTATTGAATTATCTTTATAAAACATATTTTTTAAGCCTTTTATTTTATAGCTTTATGTGATAGATTAAATATTTAATCTATAAGCTTACATCTTACATTCACAATCTTAATGTCATATATCGGTATGAGACAATATTAGAAATAATATTACCTTAAAAGGGGGGGTAAACCCGCGGCCTTTAGGTCGCATGCGGACTCTATGGATTCTATGCGGGCTATATTGATACCATGTGGTTTCTTCTTTTTTTTATAAAAAAATAATCAATCGATATTTGATGAAATAAAGTTCAAAATTTTTGTTATTATATTAACATTTAATAATGGTTCTCCAACGTGTTAGTTACAGCCTCTTTTTGAATAATCGCGATACTTAAAAGGAAATTACATGATTCTTAATTTTAATAAGTAAAAACCCAAAATTTTCTTCAGTTATGATCTTTATAATTTTTTTCGGCCATAGATGGAGGCTTTCAAAAATTTTAGGTCTGCGGAAATTTTTGAAAACCTCTATCTATGGCAGAAAAAAAATATAAATATCATAACTAAAGATAATATATGGTTTCACTTATTAAAATTAAGAATCATACAATTTTCTTTTACGGATGATGATTTAGATAAGATAGGATGACTAACCCGTCAATGGATTAAGAAATCATATATTAATCACTAATATGTTATTTTTCGGGAATTTTTATGTTAAAATGAATATTCTTAAATTACCTCTTATTAACAATAAACTTCTATGTATTTTTTTATTACAATACTTTTTTCCGATATACGTGCACACACTCATCACCATACCTCGAAAAGTACTTATGTTTATTTTAATATTATAACATACGCTAATCAGCTTTGCAACACTGTAATGACCGCAAAAACTAATTAAAAATCTTTATATTTACAAAAAAAATTATGTGTATTTTTTTCAAAAACTGTTCAGCCTTATTCTTTAAAATTGTTTAAAATATGTCCCCTATTGACGTTTTGGTCCCCCCGCCTTATAATAATAAAAATGGTGTAATAAAACCTTATAAATTTCAAAATTCCCTTTATTGGTCACGCGCGCAGCGCAATACATATGTCAAACGCGAGAAATATACCAAACGCGAAACATTTACCAAACGAAAAAAAAGACAAACGCGAGACATTTTACTTTTTTATTTAATTTTATATTTTTTATATTTTGTATTTATATTTTTTGTTACGGGCATTTGGTTACCCCGGGCGTGTGGCTACCCCCACCATTTTTAATAAAAATTTTTAAAAATTTAAAATAATTTTAATAAAAATTAAATTAAATTTTTATGATATTATCTAGGGATTATAAAAAAAATTTATTATATTTTAAAAAATATTGATTAAATAGCATCTATCAAATAATTTTGATAATATTAAAATAATACATAAATCTTAAAATTAAATTTAATAATCATCTAATTTTCTTAAATCTCTAATAAAGACATCATTTATAATTAACTCCGGATTTTCCTGTGATATGATTGTAATATTTTCATTTTCGTCAATATTACCGTCCACATAAATTCCAAAATCAATATTATCATTCAGTCCTCGTCTTCTGAACTTTCGATTATTGTCTAAAAATACTCTTCTAACTACCCTATTTCCAATATTAAAAATAACTCTATCGTTTGCCACATTGATCTGTTAACACTCTTATCCATAGAAATATTTCATTGAACTCTTGCTTGATACCTAAATATTTCCATTTCTTGATAATTCCAACTTTCAAATATTGAGATGTCGGTATTATTTTGATATTCAGAATCCAACTATCAAGTTGCATATTTATAGCATTAATTACATCATCTGAATATTGATTTGTAGCAATATCTTGTGGATTCTGACCGAACATTAGGCTCATTGGTGTTTTTCTAGTTGTTTCATGTATCATATTGTTATATGAAGCGGTTATTGATTTATATACTTTTATCCACTGATTAATTATTCCTTGAGATTGAAATGTTGCGGATATACTGAATTTTAATGTTTTGTTTCAGCATTAAACTTGCACTTGCACCCAAGGGCATCTTGCTTGTCCTCTTACATGTCTAAAATTATATTTTCTAGAAGTTGCATTAATTCTTTCATTTACAAATGCTCTACCATTATCAGTATGTAAAATTAAAGGACTTCCGAATAGAAAAAAATTTCTTCTATACTCTCATACACTAAAATAGATGTTTTGTTCTTCAGTGAAAATGTCTATGCAATTTTTTTAAAACTATCAACAGCGGCTAAAAGCCAAGAAAACTCATCGTTTAGATCTGAATATACCCTAAGATCTATCAAATCAACTATGTATCTTTTGCGAACAAAATTTGTTTCTATTGGAATTATAGGTGGTCGTGTGGTCGTTAAATCTCGAACAGAACATTTCGGCCAACTTCTTAGAACTTCAAAAATGTTTTCTAGTCGAACATTATATAAACATCTTATAAGAACACTTTCAAGTCTATTTCTGCCACAATGACCATTTTCAATATGTTTCAATCTTATAAAATCAATCAATGAATTATGTTCTTCAATTGAAAATATCTTCAATTTGATTGTTGGTGTTTTTTTGCAATATAATCCGGTTAAATCATCGAATCATATTGCGAATTGCAATGCTCGTTTTTTAAATTTTTTCTTATCATCGCGATTAATTAATCGTAAAGGGAAATTATTGTTTGTTTTATAATTTATTATCTCGTTTTTTTCGGTAAATGTCAATAAATTTTTTTTCATGTTTAAATTGTAATAAAATCATTAAATATGATTTTTTTAAAAAAAAATAAACAATTGGGTTTGAACATTTGATATGGTAGGGGTAGCAACACGCCCGGTGTATCCACACGCCCGGTGTATCCACACGCCCGTGACAAATAATTTTTTTGTTTTTTGGAAATTTTTTAAATTATAATATTTTATATTAATATTATTAATCTAATTCGGGTGTGTCCAACCCGCGGCCTTTGAGCAATTAATTGCGCCCTTCTCCTTCATTCGATTCAAAAAATGATATCGTTGTGGTATTGAAATATGGATCACAATATCGATGTTTATGTAACCATTTCATCGTTTTCTATCTTGCTTGCGAGTACCTATTGTTGCGGATCTGCATTCCATCGTCTTACCCAAATAAAAGCAATTTAAGAGTCAAATGAAAGATATTCACGTGGTGGATCAACTCTGATTACAACTAAGCAGATTATAACTCGATATTAAATCACTTTCTAAAAAATAAAGGAAAATATCTCATTAAATTAAGTAACTAGCGAGTATTTTAAAATAATATTAATACAAGTAACACTCTTGAATGTAAATTTAAGTATCGTGGTTCGAATCCCGCTGACGTCACTCTTTAATAAATAATGAGGGAAT
>SDVU01000510.1:0-12765 GCA_016256075.1 Dictyocoela muelleri | reverse complement strand
ACTTTATATGGAAATATATTTTTATAAGAAAAACAAAACCGGTAACGTTAATCAACAGAAGATTTCACGCTTATTTCCATATAATTTCGATTTCCCTCCTCGTTTCTTTACAGTGGCATAAACCGTTGGAGAACCTAAATGTCTTTATAAAAAGAAACTAAATGGTAAAATTACTAACGAGCTTGATAAAAAGCCATCGGAAACATTTTAAAGTTATTTAAATCGGTTTAAAATTTTTGATTCATTAATACTGATATTAGAATCTTGGAGAGAAGTTTCGTCTGAAACAATTGTAAACTGCTATAAAAAAGCAATTAAAAATTCTTTCATAATGGTTAATATTGTTGAAAGCATTGTAACTGACTTAAATGATTTTGAAACCACATGTTTTGCTGAATAAGAAGATGATGAGTGTTTTCTTGAAGAAGCAAAAGAAGATTTCCGGCAGCAAAACTTTATTGGTGAAATTAAAAATAAATATATAGAAGAGGAAAGGGAAGAACATGAAAACAATGAAGTTTTAGAGAAATCATCTACGTATTACGGAGTATTGGAATACGTCTCTGCTTTAGAAAACTACTTCTTAATCGTAAATCCTGAAAATTTAGATCTAGTTTTTGATTTAAAGAAGAGCTTAGTCAATAAAAAGACAGAAAGAGGACTTGATATTTTTGATTTCATTAAGAAAAGGCGTAATTAAGATGTTTTAAAAAATTTTTGTCTGTTATTCATCAATAACGGACAATCAAAAAAAATGTAACCGTTAAATCCGTTATTGGGGGTTACACTGTATATATATATATATATATATATATGACTAATAATAAAAATTCGAAGATATATAGACACTTACTAAATTTAGTGTTTAACATCAAATTTAGTAAGTGTCTATATATCTTCGAATTTTTATTATTAATCATATATATATATATGGATTTATCATGAGATTTAAAGCTTATTTGAAATAAGAAACATCTCTATGCTCTTACCAATTAAGACTTACAAATTTGAGGGAGGGGGTGTTCTAACCCGCTAGAGAACCGAAAATTTATAAGCCTCTCATCATCTGCTGACAGGATTAATCTCATAATAAAATCAATCGAACACATAATTGTATATTTAATTGATTTTGTTGGGGGATATAATAGGTATGATGACTGTGGGGGGATATAATAGGCATGATGACTTTGGGGGGATATAATAGGCATGACCCGAATCTTTGAAGTAACCAATCGGTGAAAAATAATAAAGTTCATTTTGAATGCCTTAAACACTAAAAAAGATGCACTAGATATTATCTGGAGTATATAGTATTGAGAGGTTCAGCATTCTTTTTGATTTAGATAGTCTAGCTGGTCAATAAAAAAAATAAGCAAGTTCATCATTGACATTTTATTGTGTCTATAATCTACGTCAAATCTCTTAAAATCTAAATTTTTAAATCCACGTGGTGTTATAGACTTACCAATAATTAAAGGATTTATTTTATAAACAAACATAATTAAACAAAATAATAGGTTCTTTCCTTCCTTACGCACCCCCCTCCTCTAAAAAAATATATCGCAAATTACGCAATATGGCATTAGCAAGATAAAATGAAATTTTCTACATATCTTCTTCTATACACACGAAAAAACCAGTTTTTAAAGGATGTATAGAAGAAGATATATAGAAAATTTCATTTTATCTTGCTAATGCCATATTGCGTAATTTTCGATATATTTTTTTAGATGGGGAGGGTTCGTAAGGAAGGTTAGAACCAAATAATATAGTATCCTTTTTTTGCTGAATTTTCCAATTATCCGATCTTCTCCTTTAAGACATAAGGTTCTGTTAGGTGTACATTTGAACAAAAGTTCTGTTTAATCACAATGAAAAACACCAGCTCTGTTGTATTTCGATTTTTTTGTGAAACTATCTTTAATCTTTTCTAATACGTGTTCAGCAACAAGATCAGACTCACTTTTAATAAATTTACTTGTTATATAATGCTACATCTTAAAAACATACAACCCACTATTAAAAGCTAGAAAAATATACTTTAAATCCCAACAAGTTTTTCTGCCATTCTTAAGGGACGAATCATGAATAAAAAAAAAACTTTCTCTTAAAAACAATCAAACATGAACAAATTTCGGTACTACCTCGGTTTTACCGTACAAAAATTTTCTTAATTAGGAAAATAAAAAATACGCATATATATATATATGTATTCTAACATGGGAAAACCAAAAAAGTTACCTATATATCGAACCTTTAATTTTTACATACGAATGAATCATTTTGCGTAGCAAAATGATTCATTCGTATGTAAAAATTGAAGCTTGCGATATATGGGTAACTTTTTTGGTTTTCCCATGTTAGAATACATATATATACGTATTTTTTATTTTCATAATTAAGAAAATTTTTGTACGGTAAAACCGAGGTAGTACCAGAATTTTTATAATAATTATGGCCCTCCATCGTATACGAGTTTAACATCCCTGATCTACATCATTCTTCTTTTTAAATTTAAACTCAAGAATTAAAAATTATAATATTTTTTCTTTATTAATTGAAAATAAAAATTTTATTTATTTCCCATGTCACCGCATAAACATTTTTTCATTCCTCTCTTTGAAGAAACATTAAAAATGACAAACATCGGTAAAGAATTGTCAGAAAAATTAGTAATCAATAATACTGATAACAAAAATAATAACAGTAATGATAATAACAAAACAGAATATTTCTACAACACATTTCTTTACAAAATAGGATTATTAATTAAAAATATAAAAAAAGATTCGAAAAATAATTATATCATCACATGCGATTCAATTTTTTATTATGACATCCCGATTGACGTTAGAAAAGTTAAAATTGGAAATGTAAGTATTTTTCTAATTAGATTATTAAGTTCTATCAATCAGTTATCGAACAATATTTTATTAATAGTTGTTTTTATATCGATGTGAAGTTTTTTGATAGCATGATTTATATTTACCTAACTAATATTGATAATGAGAGTTTAATTTGAAGTAAAATTAATTTAGCTAAGATAATAATTAATTATTAATAAGTTATTGTTAATCTTTATTAATTCTTATTAATCATATTTAATCTGTATTAATCTTTCTTAATTCTTATTAATCATATTTAATTCTTATTAATCTTTATTAATTCTTATTAATCTTTATTAATTCTTATTAATCTTTATTAATTCTTATTAATCTTTATTAATTCTTATTAATCATATTTAATTCTTATTAATCATATTTAATTCTTATTAATCTTTATTTCTACAAATAAACTCTTTTTATATCATTAAAATTGAAAGTCTCAGCACAAATTGGACATTTTCTGTTCCTCATTTTAATTCTATTTTCAACACAGTCTTTACAAAACAAGTGCATACATTTAGAAAGCGCAGTATCTTTATAATTAATATCACAAATCGAACATATCAGTAATCGTCTATATTTATTAATATCATTTAAATCAAATATATTTTCGTTATTCATTAATTTTTCTGATAAGTCTTTGTAGAATGTTAAATCATCTTTTATGCTTTGAATTTCTAATTTCAATTTTTCATTTTTTTTATTATCATCATTTATTTTATTTTTTAATAAATTTTTTTCATTTTTGATTTTTTCAATTTCGTTTTGATAAATTTCATGCTCAGCTTTTATGCGCATAAAGTTTCTTTTGTGGAAGGTTGCTGCATAAACTCGTTCATGATATTTTTCATCAATTTCTGAAATTTTCTTTTTTAATTCATTTTCTCGTATTTTAAATTTTATTTCTTTTTCACGTAAAATTTCACGCTCTTTTTTGCATAAATCGTCATCAACTTCAAGCATTTTTAATTTAGACTCGAGATCAAAATTTTTCTTTTGAATTAACTTATATTTTTCAAGAAGCAATTGATAATCATTAATTATTTCTTCATTACTAATAATTTTATCATCATTATTCTTAAATATCAAATAAAATTTTTCAACCTCCCTTTCATATTTCTTCAGACTATCAATTTCACTTTCAACTTTTATTTTCATTTTTTCATTCGCCTCCTTAATTCTCTCGATTTCAGACCTCCTTTCTTCAATTTCATTTTCTAACTTAAACATTAATTTTTTATAATAACTCTTCATTTTTGTGTTCTCGTTGATTTGTTCAGCATTTATTTTTTCTAAATTTTTAATTTCAGAATTAATATTTACGGAAAGTGAATTTATAAATTGATCGTAATCAAAAACGGTATTATTATTATTATCATTTTTGTCAGTTATTTTATTATCATTTTTGTTATTATTATCATTATTATTATCATTATTATCATTATCATTTTTATTATTGTCATTTATTTTTTGATATTCTTCTTTTAATTTTTGATATTTTTCTTTTAATTTTTTATTCTCTTCATGTAGATCTTCTAAAATTTTAATATTTATTGTATTTTTATTATCATTGTTATTAATAGGTTTATTATTAATTCTATTGTTATCGCTTATATTAATAGATTTATCTTTATCATTCAATTCATTTTTTAGTTTTTCAATTTCATTTTCTAGTTCATTAATTTTCTTATCCTTATTATCCACATTTTGGCTATTTAATAAATTTTGATATTTGTTTTTATAACTTTTCATTTCTTTAAATAAGTTTTTCCTGATTAATTTGCTAAATTTTTGGTCAATTAATGTGTTTGCTGCTTGGATTATTGCTTTAAACTTTTCATCAATTTTTTGTTTTTTCATTGAGGGGAGGCGATTTGTAATTTTTAAATTTGAGGTGTTTTGGAATTTTTAAGATTTTTTTCAAACTATGGTATTGATATATTATTATAATTGTCTTTCTATTTATAAAATGAAAGAGATTTATATAAAAATGTAAAATTATCTCGGACAGCACAGTGGTTAATACTCTTGAATGTAAAATTTAAGTATCAAGATTCGAATTATTTTAAAGTCACTCTTTAATAAATAATGAGGGAATGACATTAAGCGGTCAAAAACTATCGAAATATAGTATTAATATACAGTTGTTCCAGTGTAGTATAGCTGATTAAGAAATAGAAAAATCTTTTATACTGAATCAGAAGAGGCTTTTTTTTAGGTGTAGAGCGCAACGCGTCATGACAAAAGAAGTGCTAAAACTAAAAATTGGTAAAAAACTATTTATCTATATCCTACTAAATTCATTGATAAAAAGAAAATTGAATAAATAATCTCTGGTAGCTTGTAGTAAGATATTATTATTACACCAATAATTAAATGTTAATGACTATGGTTTTATACAACGCTCCGGGTTGTCAATTTTGAATGATATTGTTAGCATGTAATATATATCAAGAATTTTTATTTTTTGATTTAAAACTTAAACATCTTAACGGAAAATGGGGTTAAACTTAATGTTTATGCAGTTAATTTAAATAAATAATATTTGAATTAAAATATTTATAATTTAAAATTAGGCTTTTCAATTAAAAAATTTATTTTCCTAAAATAATTCCATCGAAATTTTCAACGAACCATTTTTGAGCTTCTTCTTTAGTCACTTTCTGCTTATTTCCAATTTTAGCCTTACATCTCTTTCTTTTAGAAACCCTTAATCCGGGCTTAGCAAGAACAACTGTGAAATCCATACCATGAATACCAATATTGGGATCATATTTCATTCCAAGGTCAATATGTTCCTGAATACCAAACCCAAAACATCCGTTATTCGAAAAGCAACCATCTCTTAATTCAAATTCTTTAATTTTTAGTCCGTTATTCAAAATTTCATAGGCTTTCTCTCCTCGAACTGTTACGTGACATGCAATTTTTTCATTACGACGAATTCCAAAACCTCGAATTGTTAATCGTGATTTTGCAAGCTTTGGTTTCTGACCGGTAAGCTGTTCAAGAACTTTCACTGCTTTATCTAACTTCTCGCCAGATTCACCTGTGCAGATGTTTATACAAAGCTTGTGAATTTTTATTTTTTGCATCGGATTGGCTGTCATTGGGGGTAATGATTTTTATTTTTTTTTAATGATTGATGCTTTTTATTAAAGATGATCATAAATAAAAGAATTATTGATTAAAATAAACTTATTAAAATAAAAAATATATTTAGCAGTTTTAAAAAGGTAGGCAAAAGCTGTTTTAATAAGTATTACAATTTCAAGTTAGTAGAGGCTGTTAAGGGTTATTAAAGGGTTATTAAAAGTTTATTAAAAGTTTATTAAAAGTTATTTAAAAAGTTTATTAAATGGTTATTAAAAGTTTATTAAAGAGTTTATTAAAGGGTTATTAAAAGTTGATTAAAAGTTGATTAAAAGTTTATATATTATATGTTGAAATATCCAAAATTGAAAATACGATGAGTTTTCTGCAACGTTGGGATTTAGACCTTCGTATCTTAATGTTTAGTTCACATCATTTATAACTTTCCCAACTGTATATGCAATTTTTATCTTACCAATTACTCAGTAGAATAGATGTAATTATTGGTTTTTCGTGAATTTTTTAACATCACTACTTTTTTGTCGAGATTCGTCGCCGCACTCATTCACACATCTAAAAGAGCCCATCTACTCTATTGACATATTATACCAAGTCTTAATCAGATATGTCACAGTTGAACAATTAAATATTGCCATGCCATCGACTGCTTATTGTCATTCTCTTTTTTTCGACTTTAAAATATGCCAAACCATGATAGCTAAATCTAACATTCAAGAGTACTAACCATGGAGCTTTCGGGCACTTAAAAATATTTCCGTTGATGTTTTTTAATCAAATATTTACAAATAAATATATCTTAAAAGTTGCTATGGGGAACCTAATTAGGGGTAAATTCTAAAAATTAACAACACTTGTTTTGAATGGCCAGATACAGAAAATTCAATTAATGAATAAAATAAGTGTAAAATATATAAATTTATATATTCCGAAAGAATACATCAGTTTGTATATTTTTCATGGTATTTCATACTAATTTTATTCATTAATTGAATTTTCTGTGTTTGACCATTAGAAACAGGTTTATAATTTTTTAGAATAAACACCAAATAAGACCCCGATGCAACTTTTAACTTTAAAATAGTTTATATTTACAGGATATTTATTTTTATAGTTCATTTTGTTAGGCAACTGTGCCAACATAGTTAATAATTGATATGTGGATACTATTTGCAATTTAATTTATCAGCAGAGTAATTTAATTAATCATTTTTATCCATAAATAAAATTGTAAATGACATACCCATGTCATTCAAGAATAATAAAAAGATTTACAAAAATACTTTTAGATCAGGTCATGAATCTGATGAGGCAGACAGTGACATTGACGTCAGCAGCAGATATGAACCAAGGGAGAGTTTAGTAGACAAGATTGATATGCTTGTAAGGAGAAACTTTGCTGTGCCAAACATCTATAAGGGAGAAGGGAAGCAAGGTAAAAAGCGGATATCTACAATCGAGGCATTGAAGGAAAATGTAAGTCCAACAAGATTGTACCACCTTGCAAAAGAATCCTGTAGAGGTACTATGCACAAAATTGATTCAATGCATTCGAAGGGGATGAATTAATAAACTTAGAAGAATCACTAGCATTTTTCAAACAACAATTTCATAAAGATGACAAAGATAAAGATCTGAATGGTTGGGAATTGAAGGACCTGGGCATCGAGACATTTTAGATTTTTCTTATGAGTTGAAAAGCGCGTGTAAAGATACAACATTGACGCCAGCGAAAGTTAAAAATCAATATAAAAAATGGGTAAGCAGATTTATTTTTGATAAAATTTCTTTATGTGAAACTTGGATGAACATTTTCGAATGTTTGAGAAATTAAGATATAGTAAATAACGACAAAAAATTTAAAAAATCAATTATATAAAAAAACTAATAAATATAATGAAAATTTTAATAATAATTTTAATGATAATTATATAAGGAAAACTGATAAAGCAATTGATGTTAAAAGTAATGCCATGATCCTGGAGTGTAGTGAAATATCAGACGGTAATAACTATGAAGTTAAAGTTAAAGGCAAACATTCTTATGATGCACTGATTAATACCGGTGCTAATGCATCCTTTATTTCCATAGATGTTATGAATAAAGAGAGCTTAAAATTAAAGGTAAATCTACTAAGATAGAACAGGCAGTTGGATGCTTCGTAACAGAAGGCAATACTTTATGGAAAGTAAAAAATGGTAATAATATTTCAAATTTAGAATTTAAAGTAGTTAAAAGTCTAGGAAGAGAAATAATTTTTGGCACGTATGCAATCGATAAATTGAAATTAAAAGAAAGAAAGTTTACATATACAATAAAAGATAATACACATGATGAAGCTAATCAGAGAGATAAATCAAAGAATCTTAAAAATTTAGACATCTTCGTTAACACCGCAAAAAATATTTCGACAATACAATTGATTTGTTAGTGATTTTAGTGAATTATTTAGTGGCGATGGAAATGTCGATATATTAGATTTCAAACATTGTATAGACTTAATAGATAACCATAAATAGATAAAATGTCCTCGCTATCGTAGAAGTAAAGAAGACGAATGTGTAATTTCTAAAAAGTGGATGAATTTTTAAAAAAGGTATAATTTCTGAATCAAGTAGTAAATATGTTTCACCTGTAGATTTTGTAAAGAAAAAAGATGGTGACATAAGATTCTGCATAGATTATCGGCAATTAAAGAAAATAACTATCAAAAAGATATATCCTATACAGATAATAGAAGATGCTATAAATGAGATCAGAGGATCAAATATATTCACTAGGTTGTATCTAAAATCGGGTTACCATCAATTAAGGATTAGAAATATTGATAAACATAAAACCGCTTTTCTCACTAAAAACGGTGTTTATGAATGGAAGAAAATGCCATTTGGCCTCATCAATTCCCCTTTTACATTTCAAAGAGTAATGAATAAGGTTTGTGAAGATTTTTTATATAAATTTGTTATCGTATATTTAGATTATATAATTTTTTTCAACTACACCCGAACAACATTTTAAACATCTACAATTAATCTTTAAAAAAATTGGATTTAAATTAAAACTAGAAAGGTGTCACTTAATGAAATCGAGAATAAAATTTTCGGGATATGATATTTATGACAACCAAATTCACATACCTTTAGATCAGAAATGAAAATTAAAAAACTAGAACATTCCTAAAACAATAAAATATATCCGTCAATTTATTGGGTTTTGCACATATTTTAAGAACTTTCTTCCTAAATTTTCTAAAAAATGCTTCCTATATATAAATCACTGAAAAATAATTCTATAGATGAAAGTGTATATACTAGTATTACCAATATAAATACTGAAATTTCAAATTCACTACCTTTAAAATTGCCTGTTTTCATTAAACAATTTATATTGTATACTGACGCTTCAAATTTTGCTTTTGGGCAGTAATTACACAAGAATATGATACCGTTGACAACCCTATTTTCTTTTATAGTCGAAAATTCACACAACCTGAAATCAATTATACAACTGCTGAAAAGGAATGTTTGGCGATTGTATCGGCGATAAAAAATTAGAGACATTATCTTGCAAATAAGTTTTATTTAAAACATATCACCACTCATAAGTATGGTTGTGAAAAATAAAGACATCTTACAAAGATTGATAAGGTGGAATTTGTTTATTCAAGAATTCGATTATGAAATAAATTATATTAAAGGTAAAGATAACATTTTGCAGATGCCGCGACAAGATATGCATTTCAATTATCCGATATTCTTACAAGATAATATACAGAAGAAGATAAGAAAACAATTATAGGAAAAGCATACGAAGATTGTGGACACGCATGCAAAAAAGATACATATCTCTGTTTGATAAATTAATATTACTAAAAAATATTTTTAAAGATGTAAATGATCATATTGATAAGTGTTTAACGTGTATTCAATATAGAAAATATCAACTGAGATTTTAAAAATTTAGAATAAATTTAAAAGGTCCATTTAATAAAGTTCAAATCGACACCATAGGACGGGTCTGTCCCATTTGTCAGAAATCCCGCTGTCAGAAGTTCCGTTTGTCAGAAAAAATATAATTTTTTTAACACTAATAATGAGGAAAATTTTCTTTTATAATATATTACATGCTGAAAACATCTATAGCTGCCTACCCGGAGAGTTGTCTCCTACCGTGGTCTGTGACCTTTGGTTCTTGGTGTTCTAATAATACGTCAATTTCTAAGCTACCCAGAATCCTAGCTGTATATGCGATTTTCGTTTTATCAATGACTCAGCAGGATACAGGTAATTAGTAGCTTCTCATGAATTGTTATTTTTCACAACTTTTTGACGAGATGCGTCGCCACACTCATCCCCACACCTAGGAGAGTCCCTTCTACTTCAATTTCATATTAGGCCAAGTCTTAATCAGCTATACCACACTGGAACAACAGTATATTATACTTTAATTATATATTTATGACCGCTTAATGTCATTCCACCATTATTTATTAAAGAGTGACTTCAGCGGGATTCGAACCCCGATACTTAAATTTTACATTCGAGAGTGTTAACCACTGAGCTATCTGGCCAAAAATTTAATAGCTACACTTAGATTTTCTAACTTTTCTTCAAGAGCAATAAAATAAAATATTTTATTTATTTCAGAAGCTTTCAGATTTTTCACAAACACACACACACAATGGTGATTTTTAGAAGGCCCAAGTAGAGCTATTGCAGCTTCGATCAAACATATTCACATATTATTAATTTAATTGTTATTCTATTCCTATCTTAATAAATTAAATATTTAAAATAAAAATTTCTCTCATTATTAATGTTTAAAAAAAATATTTTTTTCTGACAAACGGGACTTCTGACAAACGGGACGACACCATGCTAACACCAATAGTTGCAGCAGCTGGTTGGTATAATGAAGGAGAAATATCACCTATGATTGCCCAAGTAATTGGACCTAGACCTGAATAAAATCCGAACATGAAAATAAATAAAAAAATGGTTGATAAATTCCCGGTACTAAGTAGGGAAAGGGAAATGAGCGTTATAAATAGACTTACTTTTAAACAATTTTTTTGACCAAGTTTATCAACCAGTGAGATGGAAATGATAATGCTGATAACAGAAAATAGCCCGAGAATAATGGTATTAAATCTTCGTGCTGGACTGGTCTTAAATATTTCATTAGTGGAGAAAACAAACGCGTTTAGACCGGTAAATTTCTGGCAGACATGAAAGCAAATTAGTGTGTATAATGATTTTCTCGCTGATTTTCTAACTAAAAGCTGCCATAAGGTGGTGCTGTCTTTTTGAACGAAGTATAAATTTTTAATAAACAAAGTTAGGATGAAGCTAATGACGTAAATTCCAAAACTATGGAAATTCCATATATTTCAGGTAAGTTATGGCAAGAAAGGGATATTATCTGCCCAAGAAGAACACTAAGAGAAATAAATAATTGATGTAATGCTCCAATACCACCTTTATATTCAACAGGTGAGATATTGGCCAGATATATCGGTACTACCGCACATGAATTTCCTATCGCTATACCTGAAATAAATCGCAATATAAGCGATATAAAAAAAATATTACTAAAAAAGAAGCCTGCAGTACATAAAAAATGAAGAATATAATTAAAAATCAGAATATTTTTCCAAGAAATATTTGTTCTTTTTATGATAAGGTTACCTAAGAAAGCCCCAATAAGTATGACTGTTGCCAAGAGGCTCCAGTTGTTGTTCGTTAGGTTTTGATTAGATTTAATTTTTTCTTTAAATCATTCCAATACTGTTAAATTCAAGCCATACATCAATGAGTTCAGCGATGCAACATGAGAGGACTAAATTACATCCATGGTGATTATCATACCGGGGTATAAAATTTGGAAAATAAAAAAGTGTTTTGAAAAAAAATATTTTTTGAAAAAGTCGATTTATGGATGGATCTTAATTTTAAGAATAAAATATTTTTTTTGTAATTTTTATTGTCTTTCGAAGAATTCGTGGTAGTAACTAATCGTTCAATTTTATTAAAATCTACCTCAAAACTTTATTTTTTGATTTTACTAATTAAAATTAATCATTATTATTTTCAAGAATATTCTTTTAAAAAAACAAATAAATTTTAAAGAAGTTAAAATTAAAAGAAATTATGGGAATCTAAAAAGTTAAAATATATGATTTTTTGAAGGTAATAAAGGTGTTATAATTACGAAGAATAAAATATTAATTCTAAATGAAAATCAATTGCACAAGTCAAATAACTTAATTCTTGAAAAATCTAATCTAATTCATTCATCTGATAGATCTGTTATTTAATAATTAAGGCTTGTCTAAAATTAAATATATAAAACATAACATGCAAACAACATCCATAGCTGTAAACCTGGAGAGTTATTTCCAACCGTGGTCTTTAGATCTTTGGTTCTAGGTGTTCAAATAATATTTCCCGCCTAAGCTGCACAGAAGCCCAGCCATATACGCGATTTTCATTTTATCAATGACTCAGCAGGATACAAGTATTTATTAGCTTTTCATGAATTTTTATTTTTCACGACTTTCTACCGAGATGCGTCGCCGCACTCATTCCCAAATAAGAGAGTCCCTTCTACTTCATTGTCATATTAGGTCAATTCTTAATCAGCTATACCACACTGGAATAACTGTATATTATACTATAATTATATAGTTATGGCCGCTTAATGTCATTCCCTCATTATTTATTAAAGAGTGACGTCAGCGGGATTCGAACCACGATACTTAAATTTTTCA